>CAAKHG010027084.1:8652-38790 GCA_901007715.1 Dactylopterus volitans | reverse complement strand
CACGTGCACACACACACAAACACACACTCAACCTTTGACTCTTTGTCGTCTTGTACTGGAGATTAACCATAAACACCAGCAAACAGGAATATAAAGGGCCACAGGAGTCTTGTGCGCTTCCTTGTAGGAGACTGGGGCGGCCAATCGGAGGGAAGGGGGCGGGCTCTGGGGCAGCACACATGAGTTGTCAAACAGGTTTGTCTTGAGCTGCTAATGGTTCCAGCTACGTTCAGATACGTTATACCCTCGACAGGCAGTATGAGGGGCTTCTAAACGCAAGAGACCCGGAGGTTCACCAGGGCCTGTGGAGGTAAGTTCTCTGGAGACATTCCTGAAAAAACCTTTCTGAGGGATTTAATCCAAACACCTTCACACACAGGAGGAGCTGCCAGGACAAGGCTGCACAGGCCTCACGTCTTGTTGTGTCTTCCTGTTTAGCTGTTTGTCACTTTCTCTTGATAGCAGAACACGCTGGCACTTGACCCAGAAGCACCAAATTAGTGGCTCTGTATTTGTGTGTGTGTATGTGTGTGTGTGTGTGTGTGTGTGTGTGTGTGTCTCACCTCATGACATTCCTCTGAATGGTTTTGGGTAAACTAGTTAATGGCACATGACAGGACTGGCTGGCGTCTCCGCGTGCAATTACATGACTTGGTTCCGCAGAGTGGGGACGGGAGGCGAGTTCACGGAGGCTCGCGGGTGGACGCGGAAAGTGGAGCGGCTCCAGCAGCAGGAGTGTGAGCTGGCTCAGACTGGAATGGCAAACATGTGGAGAATGTGACCGGCAGATGCAGACTGTTCAAGCAGCATATTTCAAACACACACACACACACACACAATATCTTAAGCACACACACAAGTGCATATTGTCCCAGTTGGTTGCTGTGACCTTCACACTAGTCAAGAGGCTTATGAATGTGGTCAAATGGATTAAAAGATGCTTCTTAGTTCACCCGCAGAGGCTTGTAAGTTCAGGGCGCGACCCGCCGCGACCGGCTGCTGTATTTAAAGATGAGGAGCTATTGTTTCCATAGCAGCTGTTGGTGTGTGTTCTGCTCTGTGTTGCCTCCAGACAATAGCATGTTGACAACCGCCCTGATGCACCTCCCCATCACCCCTCACGCAGACACACAGGCACACACACACAAAACTCTACGACTCTTTTTCACAGGCCTTCCACTGCCTGAAGTGTCAGCCTCATTGTGCGTTTGTCTGCGGAGAGATGGATGACCGCTGGTAATTGTTCAAATCTTTCCACGCTATCGGCCAATGAAGTTGTGAGGATTTCACAGAGGATGACTGGCTGCGGTCTTAGGGAAAGGGGAGGGGTCAGTGGCGAGGGCTTGGCTGTGGCCTGTTTGTGTTTAAGTACTTTAAGTGTCTGTGCGAGAGAGAGAGGTGCTGGTAAATGTTTTACCGAGTGTTCGTTCTTTTCCTCACGTGCTCTCCTGAAACGGGCTGCTGTGTTGTGGTGCTGACGTGCTGTCTCTTCACAGGAAGTTCAAATGCCGAGGAACTAGGATTCAGCAGAGGCCGACCCTGAAGAATGGAATGGAGCCGACGATGACGCAGCTCCACAGAGACGCAAACAGGGGATAACGGTTCTATTCCTGCAAGTTGAGAACACTTGTTCACGGTGGCTGAAGAGAAGAAAAAAAAGCTGTGAAGAGAAAGACGCTGAGGACGGGTAGTTTTCAAAAATGCCTGTTGAGACTCTGCAGCGCCCAGTGAGGCAGCCAGCGAGCGCTGCTGTAGCTGCTGCACCCCCGCGCTTGCGGCCCAAGGGGCCGCTGGGCCCCGAGTTCTACCAGCGACGCCCGACGACAGCAGACAGACCAAAGCAGAGCGCCGTGGAGAGGCTGGAAGCAGACAAGGCTAAATATGTCAAGAGCCAGGTGGCGCTTTCTAAGCAGCAGCAGCTGCTGCGGCCTCCCGTAGCGCGGAAGCCTCTGCTGAGCCCCGTCACGGCCCTGCAGCCCACCAAGAGGACGCCGGGCCAAAGGAAGGCCAAGCAGGGGAGCGTCCGGCTGGACCTGCAGCATCTCAGCAACCTGATCAGTGGCGTGGCCGACGGGCCTCTGCCAGGTTCAACCGTGAGCTCAGAGAGCAGTGAGGCTCCTGACGATGGCGCCGCTGCTCCCAGCCCCGCCCCCCCCACGCCCCCCGGGGCTCAGCAGAAAAAAGAGAGGCCGTGTCCACCCTCCCAGCCCGACTGGTCCAGCCCGGCTAAAGTGAGACTGAAAGCATCTGGACCTGCCAGGGTGGAGAGTCCTGGCTCTCCGGCTTCAGGGACCGTACGCAGAGTGGACGTCATGCCTCAGGCCGGCCCCGCGAGGACGCCGTGCAGACCTCCGCTGTACATCCGCCAGCCGCTGCAGCCCATATCGTCACATTCCCAGTTCCCGCTCCGCCCAGCTGCCTCGCACCAGCGACTCTTCCACCCAAGAACAACACCGGGGCCTTCTCCTCTGAAACCGGTCGTTGCTCCGTCTAAACCTGAAAACCCTCCCTCCTCTGGAACCCCCGTCCCTGCTCCGCCTCCCCCGAGCTTCCCTGCTTTCCCTCCGCCCTCCCCAGCGATCACCCGGTTGTCCTCCTCCAGCTCCAGGAAGCGCCCCTCCCTGACCCGCTCTAAATCAGACATGAGTGACCGGTTCTCCCGAGCCGGAACCGAGCTGGAGCGCTTCTTCAACCTGTGCGGCTTGGACCCCGCAGACCTGCAGGACTTGACTGGATCCAGTTCTGACATGGTGTCCCTGGCCCGTTTCCGCAGCGTGAGCGCTCCGGGGTCTGAGTGTGCGGGCTCTGGCAGACCGGATGAAGATGATGATGATGACGAGGGCGCTGCCAAGGCTGCAGAGCGCGTTCCCTATGGGGTCTCCGTCATTGAGAGGAATGCCCGAGTGATTAAGTGGCTCTATGGGCTCCGTCAGGCCAGGGACAACAACGCCAAGAGCACCAATCTATAGGGTGATGAGTCAGCGGAAAGTAGAAGAATTTCAACATGTCCACGTCGCTTAAAAATCGTAGTGACGGGTTCCCATGGTGACGCCGGATGTTGGCACCCCGTGTGCATGCGTGCCATCTCTGTTTTGATTTCTATGTTTTGTCTTTCACAAAATCTATAGATTTAATAAAAGTTTTGTTATTTAATAGCTGAAAGGGTTTGTTTCCACTCCCGAGTATTTTTGACTTTTATTTGGATTTTTCAAAGACGTTTATGTTAATTATTTAAGATGTCTGGACGTTGAATTGACGTCTATGCTCAGTAGTCGTGCTGTGAGGCCGTAGATGAACATTAAACATTAAACGATGCAAACAAGTGGTCCTCTGTTATGTATTTCAGCTTGCCATAATTCCCCAGAGGGACCAGGGCTGAAGGTCAAACCTCTGAATTTTGCTTTTGGAATTTACTGTAATTTCATGTAAACAATTAAGTAACAATGATGTGGAATTTCTCTGATGTTCCACCAGAGGTCAGAGCCGTCTATACCGGCACCGGAATCTCTGCAGTTTCTCTGCTCAGGTTCATCCAGTTCTCAGAGGGACGACCTGCCATCTAGATACTATGACTCAGAAAATATGAATAAATAAAACAATGATAAATAATTTAAAATAACTTCAGTTCGAAGTGATCCGATCATGCAGTATGAAAAAAAAAGACAGCTGTCGAATAGTTGCATTTACGGTTGCATTTAAGTGTATTTATTTCTAAAAGGGACAGCGCATATTAATGAACAAACACATGTGGATATGCAAGAGCTAATTTCCACCTTGAATGTGCAATATTTATTTTATTTTACCAGTACAACCAGTGGAGGATGCTGAGCAGAGAGTAAATACTGCATATAAAATAGACTTAGAGTTTTAATCACTTTTTAAATGTAATAGTTTTAAAGGAAAATAAAAGATGGAAATCATCATTCTAGCCAAGCACTTTAGATTAATTCATTCCAGATAACTGCAATTAGTGTTCTTGGCTGCATTTCTTCATTTTAAGAAAGCACATCTAACAAGCAATCTTTGGTATACAAACAACCCTTCATATGGTTGGACCCTTTTAAGTAATCAATTTAGTTGATATTTTTTTATAGTGTTAATGTCCGTGTATTTTCATTGCATTGTCAACCCTTCCAAATCTGTAACAGTAGTCTGCATATTCTGTTTTTATGTTTTATGTAACTATTTTCATGTTTTAATGGCCCGACTTCGTTTGTGCCATAAATCAGAGCAAAGTTTAAAGCAATACAAAATTTTACAATGCGTGCGGTGACATTCTGAATATAATCGACATGCTCTTTGACAGGTCCGGTTTCTCTTCGAGAAACAAACGCAGTGAATGCTGCTGTTCATTCACCGTTTCATGGGAGGAGGTGGGCTCAATCAAAGCACCTCACACTCAAGCACTTGTTCAACCGGATTCCTCAGTCAAATGCAGCTCAACTGTGTGTGTGTGTGCGTGTGCATGTGTGTGTGCGTGTGTGTGAGGGCAGTCAGCGAACACACACACACAGAGGAGGACTGCAGCTGGCGTTAGGATAAAATTGCTCCTCGTCGCTTGGAAGGATGATCTGTATTAAGAAATGTACCAATCAGCTGCAGACATTCAAGAATCGCCAGCCTGCGGACAGATCTGAGTCCAGTGAGGATCAGCGACAGAGGGTATGTTTTTTTTTTACGCTGAAGTTAAACTCTCTTCATTTGAAACGAAACAAAGTTTGACCGTGCTTCAGCGAAACATTTTCCTTCCTCTCTCCGCAGGGGTCAGGTGGGATTCCTCTGACCAGGAAAATATGCTACGCTGTGGGTGGGGTCCCGTATCAGATCACCAGGGTGGCTTTAGGCGTCTCCCTGCAAATTTTCCTCCTGGATGTTGTGCAGGTAAAGATCGGCTCACAAATAATAACAATATCTGAACACGTTCCCATCAAGCAGTCAGATTTCTGCACTCTGAACTCTTCCAGCTGGAGGCCTCCTACGTCTCCATGATTTTATTTGTGAGTCGGGCCTGGGACGCCGTCACCGACCCTCTGGTTGGATATGTGGTGAGCCGCGGCAGCTGGACACCCATCGGAAAGCTCACTCCATGGTTGGTGGAGCTGCATTTGTTTTTGTTTTTTGTCGACAACGCGTCATCCGATATTAAGCCGCGATTCAGCCGTGACCGTTGATTACGCAGGCTGGCGCTCTCCACGCCGTTTGCTGTCCTGTCGTATCTGCTGCTGTGGTTTCTGCCGCAAGGCTCCACGTCTCCGGCTCTCATCCTGACGGCGGCCTGCCTGTTCGAGACCCTCATGAGTGTAAGTCGGTGCGCGGGGGCACTCCTGACCCTGTATTAGTCATCCTACTGTTCTCATGTCACTCACTCCGCTGCCATCTTGCTCCGAGCTGTGTCACCACGGCAACTGATTTCATAATGTTCACGCTGTCATCGGGATCAAGTTTTTGTTTTGTTTTGTTTTGTTTTCTCTCTCATGTCATCCATAAACAGTGCTACAACGTCCCCTATCTCTCTCTTAACATGTTCCTGGGGGGAGGCCAGAGAGACCGAGACTCTGCCACCGCCTACAGTAATACATCACTCTCATGGAAGCACCACAATCCAAAAAAAACAAACAAAAAAAAACATGGCTCCATCACAGCCCACGTCTGCCCCTCTGTGCTCCCCGCCCCACTTCCTCCTCCTTGGCAGGAATGAGTGTGGAGATGGTGGCGATGCTGCTGGCGTCCGTAATTCAGAGTCGGGTTGTGAGCGTGTACAACGCAGAGAGGCAGGAGGCCTGTCAGCAGCCGGAGCAGCACGACGCGCCTCAAAGCTCGCTCGCGCCACACGCCGCTTCACTTCAGCAGACGGTAGATGCCAAATATTTTGGGCCGGGGGTGAAGGGTACACTCCCAAGATTACGCTCCCATCTCAGCGGCGTTGCTGTGGCATTGTGTCGACAGAGTCCCGGAGATATCGTGTTACCCTGTAATTTACTGCACTCAGCTTCTCGTGAGGGCATTACGTGTGTTCTCAGGTTGTTGCTCAACACAACTCACTATGTTTATGCGAAAACCTGCAGTTTCATTGCTGTGTGCTTAATAGGGACCAGCGATGATTGCGGCAAGATCTGACTTCTCAACGATTAAAATTAAAACAAGATGCCTTATATAGGTTGATTTAGTTGAGGCAATAGGCATGTGGTGGAGTTTGTGGATTTCTCTCCATGTTCACCATTTTTTATTGAAGAGGAAAGCTGTTAAGTACAAGGTTGAAGTTAAAAGGGAAAAAAAAAAGGCCTTCAGAGTTTTATTGAAGTAAATACTCGATGTTGTCTAACATGAAGCTGAAAGATGTGTTATATAAGCCGAGTATGAAGACTGGTTCACCTGGCTGGCACCTCTAAAGCTCAACTGCTAACACATATAAAGAGCCAAACATCTATATTCTTTATGATAACAATGTAGCAATCGACTATGTGTGATTGTCGGAGGTGTAACTGAGGAGTGCTCGAAGAATTTACTCCAAACTTGAAACACTTCATGCAAGATACAGTCCCCATGTAGTGTGTGTGTGTGTGTGTGTGTGCACATCCACAAACCCCACGGCTGCAACATTGACAGGGAACGCGGAAAGTGTGGAGGGACCTTTATTGGGTGAATATGTGAGTGCTTTTGTCACAACTTGTTTCTGCTGCTCCCAAGTGGCAAAAAAAAATAAAAAAATAAATGACACCACAGAATCATCCCTGTCTGCTGCTTCACACTTAACATTTTAGGTATATTCAAGTGTTCCTTGAAACCCAAGTTGAAGTAATCATGGATTCTTTATAATATTGTGATTAAAATACTTTACAGTGGAATAAACTGACACGTTCTTATGAGGCATACTTTACTGAATAGCACAGCATCTTAGCAGAAGTTGTTTGCCGGCCTTTGGCCGCGACTCTTGAGGCAGCATATGCTTATTTCTTTGTGAGGGTTTTTATTTGTGGATTTCGTCCCCAGCAAAAGGCTTTCCTGACCTCGGCTTTGGTCATCGGAGCTTTGTTTTTCCTCTGCAGCCTTGTTCTCTTCCTAGGGGTGGAGGAGCAGCAGGGTGAGTCACTGAGAGGTGGCCAAAGTTCAAATAACAATATATATTTTGGTTGTTGTTTTAAACCCTATCGGAGCTTTATTTTTTATCACATTTTTTGCATTTGAAAATATATAAAATGACATGGTTGACTCAGAGAACACAGGGGAAGTAACCATGTTAAAGTTCGACATAAAGCTTTGAGAACTTAGTGTATCGCTAAGTCACAGTTCATCCAGTGCTAGAGCTGAGTCAACACCCCCCCCACCCACCCTTCCCCACACACAACCTCAATTTTTGTTTCATTTTCAGCCCCGATCCGCTTCAGTGATACAGTTCAACCGTCCTATCTGACCTCCCTGAAGATGCTGATCTGCCACGTTCCATACCAGCGGCTGCTGCTTGGCTTTGTGCTCAGCACTCTTGCATTTCAGGTACATGGGCTTAAAGTGACATTGTTGCATTGCACTCAAAGTCCATTAAAGTCCATTATTTTGTGCAAAATATTCATCATTGAATGATTTCCGAAGTCATTATTTTAAGATACATTGCTCTGTTTGTTTGTTTGTTTATTCTCCCTCAGATGTCGCTGGGTAATTTTGCACTTTTCTGCATTCATGCAGCTGGACTGGGAGCCCAGTTCCAACACCTCCTATTGGCCCTGCTGGTAAAATGCAGCACTGCTCTCACTGCTCTTTCGAGAGATTTCACACAAAAAAACAAGGTGTGCTTTTAATACATATGGTGCTTTGTGTAGGTTTCCGCCTCAATAGCGGTCCCTCTGTGGCAAGTAGTTCTTCTCAGAATCGGAAAAAAGGTCACAGTTTTCATCGGATTATCAGTAAGGAATCAAAGAAAAATAATCAATAATCCGAATAATCTGAACGGTCTGTACTGTAATTCCTCACACCTCCAATCCCCTTCCTGCGTGGCCCGTGTCTCCCTCAGTTCTTCATCCCAGCAGTGATTACGGTGGCCTGTGTCCCCAGTAACCTGCCGGTCTTCATGACGATGTGCGTCCTGATGGGATTCAGCGTGGCGACCATATTCTTGCTTCCCTGGTGAGTCACGTCCCCACTCAGAACACAAAGTTCCGAGTCCTAAAAGGCCCCTGCCGCATCCAATCAGCCTCACGACCACATGAATCATTCACGCCGCCGCCGCCACCCGACAGCAGCAAAGCGATGAATATTCCAGCGATGATCTGTTGTGCCGAGCGGTCGCTTCCCATCTCAACAGACAACGCACTTTTTGGGACGTGATAAGTTGGCTTGTGTATCTTTTACAGGTCCATGCTCCCAGACGTGGTGGACGACTTTGCCGCGAGACATCCCTCCCACACCGGCCAGGAGCCATTGTTTTTCTCCTGCTACGCCTTCTGCAGTAAACTGGCTGGAGGCCTGTCTGCCGGACTCTCAACCTTGACACTACAGTGACTCACTCTTCCATCTGCCTTATTTCGTGATGCAAATGCTCAACGGTCAGTACGTCACATTTTATTTATCTATTTTTTTTTTTTTTTTAACTTTGCTTCTGCAGGTTTGCGGGATACAGAGCAGATGCATGTCACCATGGTGACAGGGTGAGGACGGCTCTGGTTGTGCTGTTCTCACCTGTGCCTATCGCGCTCCTGCTGGTGGGCATGGTCTTTTTCCGCTCCTATCCAATCAACGAGAGGCGATGTCTGCAGCGCCCGGGACAGCTGCCCGCTGCTGAGTGAGTGGCTGGCGTGATTTCATAACATGTCATCTCTAAGGTCACAGCCAGACGCTGCCGCTGCCCTGTCATTCCGAGAGTGGAAAGCGGGTGTCTGGCTGTTTTTTTGCATTTTTCTCAAAAGAAAAAGAAATGGCTGGATAATCAAAGTGCCCATCAGCTCTGCCAATAAACTGGGGGAAACACCCGACGGTCAGAGGTTATACTCGTTATTAACACATCACATCAATTTATTGCCTCTCATTGACAGCATGTCAAGTGTTCGTTCACGACATTTAGACGTGTTGAATTTTTAGCAACCACTGTGGCTGCTTCTGTCTGCTTCGCTAAGCTAACTGTTTGGCTCTTTGCTCTCGTATTAATTACACACAAACGGGGAAACAACAAAAGAAGCGTGTTTCAAGGTCCAACCTTAGCTTCAATAATAACTAAAATAGATGCAGCTGACTTGGGAACGGCTGCATTGTGATGTGGAACGGGCTGTGCAAAGACTGATGACACTTTCATGATTAACAATCATAGATTGTGTTGAAAGCACCCTGCAACACACATTTCTTACATTAACATTAAAAAAAACCTTTCAAAACTATTTTCAAAACATTTTAACACATATTTTGGCTCTGTGGCACTTATGGCTTTTCTTTTTTTTCCTCTTCACACAGCCCAGAAGCTCCATCATCACTATCACCAGCATCATCAGCAGCATCACCACCGCGAGAAAATGCAGCGCAGCCTCATGCCGGCGTGACAAAAACTTCAGACGAGAATAAGTCCAGCACGTCACACAAGTCACATTCATCATGTCCTTACAATCGCGATAATAAGCGGCCGGTAAGGTTTTCCACCATTCCCAGTGGATCCAAGAGCGTCTACGGGAATCCCAGCAGGCCTAGATCGGTTCTCCAGTCAGATGCGACCCCTCAGTGTCACCAGCAGGCGCTCAGACCTCACCAGCTCCCAGCAGGACCCGGCGCCGCCAGAAGAGTTCCTCAGAGTTTTACCTCAAGCAGGTCAAATACGAGATCCAAGGTCTCGTGGGTATAAGCAGACACAGCCAGGGCACGCGCTGCCATTTTGGGAGATATTCATTGCTTGCCAAGTTTCACACGAGAAGATTGATTTTACTTGTGTCCCGTGCATATGAAATATGAGCCGAGATCCATTTCAAGTCTTTACCCGATAAAAAGCACTTGAGAAATCTATTATTGCCACTGCGCTTATCTGCTAGCCTGATAGCGCTGTATTCATATTTAGACAGACACTGCAGACATGAGAGTGGCAAGACAGCGATGATATTCTTCCAAATCTGTTGATCTGTTCCTTCCATTGAGTGGCCGCTAAAAAGAGACTGTCTTGCACTTCGTAACGTTTGTATCTTTGTGCCGTTTATTTGGGACTGGAAAACTAAAAATGACTGTACACAAGAGCGAAAACATAAATAATGACCAAACACATTTCCTCCCAAAGCCAGTTTTTAATAACATATGTTTCATGTCACTGAATTGACTTTCACCTTAAATGCAACTTTTTTTTTTTTTTGGCTGAATCTTTCTATATTCCACACCTCAGATGCTGTTGTTATAAACTGGAAGTGATTTCCAACTGCTTATAGTAGACAGTGCATGTCAACATGGGGTAAATATTAAGTATCAATACTGATTGGTTGAAAAACACACTTTGTGAGTGAAAAAAAAACAATGATTATGTCCCTAATTTTAGTGTCACTTTTCTATTCTCTCCAGTATTTTTCGAGACTGTCTTCTGTGTGATTTGATGGCATTTATTGCTTCAGCAATGTTGTCCAAAACATTTATTGATCTTAATGCTGTCTAGAAGTTATAACCTTGACGTTAGAAGAATTCAACACTTGGCCCACATGCGTGAATGCCAAGAAATTCTGTTTTTAACTCAGCACGGCACCATTAAAAATTCTATACTCACACTCACATTCCTGCAAAATTTCTGCACACATTCTTGCTAAACTAAATATGGGCTAAAATGTTTTTGGGCAAATTCTACCGTTGGTAGCGATTCACTGAAACATTTTCATTAGTTGGCGTTGATCTAATTAGCAAAGACGGATGCGTCGTCTGAATAACGGGCTGTATACAAACATAGATTTACAAGCTCCTCGTTACCCTCAGACGGGCCCCTTGCATTTGAACACATCCTAGATCAGACTGTTGCTTGTTTGTTTACAGAGGAATTAGTCAGCCAGGCAGCTGTGCTGTCAAACATTCAACCCAAAATAAACTGGATCAACTCCAGATATCACAACGTTTCCCAGAAAAGTTGACAAAACAAGTCCCTCTGCAAAGTCTAATCATTTTATTCCGTCCTATTGCAATTACATTGGCAGCGCCGTTTCTTATGATTTGGCCTCCTGATCACTTTTATCTGCTGCATGTTTTTTTCTTTTTTCCCCCCAGTTGATCACAAACCAAATCAGATTAGTCTGGTTAAACTGCTGGATAATAATTAAAAAAAAAAGTTACTGATTTAGCTGAATGACAGTCATCATTCAGCACACTTCCGTACCATCAGAAGAGAGCAATTAATAGTGAAATATGCTGAAAGTGGACCATAAAGTGGGCCATGCTGACATCACCTGTGGGCGAACTCCCACTCTGAAGCCTCGAGTTTGTCATTTTGGACGTTGTCGTCCTGTCCTCCGCCACCCTGAGCGCCTCCATCCTCACCCCGCCCACCATGGTAGTGACCTGTCAGTGGCACGCGTGGCCCAGCATCAAGCTCCCCCTGCCATGTCATCGGTTTTTACGGGGCCATAATTTACAAAATGAACACCACGCTGGACTGGAGGCTTGAAGCTAGCCAGTCAGACCATGAACGCGGGCGGAGATGTTTACAGAGGTTATAAATCAAGTGAGACTAGGGTGATTTTCTCGTAGACTTTTATAAAAAATCGAACCTTTTTTTTTTTTTACAAAATCGATAGAGTCGCGCCCTGGTGGCCATTCGAAAGATGGCAGGCTTACGTTACTTGCAGGACATCTGCAATGGCTTTTTCTTCTGGGAGCCGGGAGCTGCATCCGCTCCCTCGTGAATACTCATCGCAACATCTGCTGATACCAGGCCCCTTTTCACCGAGGGGCATTCTGACTTGTCATGACAAGACAGGCGGAGGCTTCGATCATAATAAGGATGACTGTTCCCTCCGTGCACAGCTGCTGCCAGCGGGGCCCAACACTGGAGCACAGGCACGGACTTCTCCGCTGCACCTGTTCACTCACCTGCTGTCACAGCTCAAAATATTATTTTAGAAGGCAGTCAATCGGTCCACTTGTTCAAAAAAAAAAAAAAAAGCTTTTTAAATGTTTCAGTCAATAGTCTGGCGTTTGAGAACTGCGTTATGACTTTAAAAAACCACCACGTGAGATCAGTGCATGTGGCTCATAGTTTGCATTATGAGACCCCTGGAAGCCTCTCAGATCAGAAGACGCCACACTGCCCACGGACGTCCTCCTCCGGTGGAAGATCTCTCATCATTTCAGCACGACTTGCTGAAGTTTCAACTCGCACTTTGTGTCATGATGTCACAAACTCTGTCGGCCGCTTATTAGAGCGTGTGTGCGCGCGCGTGTGTGTGTGTGTGTGCGTTCCCCCACCCACCCCCCACCTCTCCACCCGTGCCCACCCCTGCCTCCCGTTTCCGCTCGTATTGTACGGTGGTCGAGGGGAAAGAATACCGAGGAGCGAAAATGGGAGTAGAAATCGAGACCATAACTCAGGGCGACGGTGAGGACAGTTGGCTTTGGAATTTTGTTTCGCGCATTCCGGTGCGCCGCGGTGTTTCACTGTGACACGCGTTTGCTCCATTTCTCCCGTTTTTTTTCTCCCCCCCCCCCCCTCCAGGACGGACGTTTCCAAAGAAGGGGCAGCACGTCGTGGTGCACTATGTCGGTGAGTGTGGAGGCTCCGCCGCGGCGCCGCTGCGCCCGGCTAACGTTGCCCGTTAAGCTAACGTTCGGGGCTGCCGCCGCTAGCGGGAGGTCGGCGGGAGCTCCGCCGGGCTGCCGCGGAGGAGCCGAGCAGCAGGATTAAGATGTTTTTTGTCGGGAGCGGCTGGCGGCTTTGAGTGTCTTTTTGCCCGTTAGCATGGTGTCGAGCGTCGAAGCCGTGTGTAAATAAACGGCTCTCGCCTCGTCGGCTGCTCTCGTCTGGGATTTAACTCGCCGACTTGTCAGATAAACTCGGGTCATTTCGAAGGTGACGGGGCTTGATGCGAGCGGCCGCTGGTGCGGACCAGCCGGCCGAGCTCGAGCAGCCGAGCTAGCGGCACGCTGGCGTCCCCCCCACCACCACCACCCCCGGAACGTTAGCTAACCCGCGATGCTAGCCGGGCTAGCTTTAGCTTGTTACCGTTAGCCTGCTCGGCGCAGAGACGCGGCGGGACTCGTCCCTCGGCTCGGCTCGGCTCTCCGCTGATGTGTCGCTGAGCAGCTTCCTGCCTCTCGCCCCCCCCCTCCCCCTCCATCAGGGACGCTGTCAAACGGGAAAGTGTTCGACTCGTCGAGGTCTCGGGGGAAGCCCTTTAAATTCAAGATCGGTCACCAGGAGGTTATTCGCGGTTGGGAGGAAGGAGTAGCCCAGGTGAGGAGGGGCTTTCCCGGCTCTAAATGTTCTTTGCTCCAGGGTGGACTGTCTTGAGTGTTGGTTGCACTGTGTTTGTGTGTAAGTGCCAGTTGCACCGTTTTGACGTAGAAACGTTGACCTTTGTTTCTTTACGCTCCATTAAGTTCACGGGCTGCAGTTGTGACCGTAACCCTCTCGTCTCGTCCAAAAGATGAGTGTCGGTCAGCGGGCCAAGCTGACGTGCTCGCCAGACTTCGCCTATGGAAGTAAAGGTCATCCAGGGATCATCCCACCAAACTCCACTCTAATCTTTGACGTGGAGCTGCTGGGCCTGGAGGCCTGAACGCTCGTGCACTACCTTTGCTTGATTCCACTCAAATTTTTCAGGGTGAGATTTCTCCAGAGATTCCGGCCGTGACGCGGTTGAGGCGATGTGCGGCCCTCGGAAGCAGCTAGCGCACTGTGCTACATTCGTAAAGGGGCTCCAGTGCCACACGCCCAGGCTACAGTGACAGTCGGAGCCCGACCGACCTATGTGTGGCCGATATTCGCGCGCCACAGACACATCAGTTATCGGCGGAAACATGGCCAATGCGCAGCAACGTTAAAAGTGCTTCTTCTGAGCCGCATCCGAGACATTACACTTATCATAACGAGGCAAATGATCTGCAGCCGAGTGAGCGCTCCATCCGAAGGCTCGCGTGACTCTAGATGGCACATCGGTGCCGTTTGGGCACCACCTATCTAGTGCGGTACATTTAGCCACTCATGCACTGGCCATTTGTTAAAGGAATTAGAGAAAACACAGCGACGGGTAGCGCCATTCTGGGATGTAGAACGGCCAACTCAGAATATTAGGTCCAGCAGGGCATGGTGGGAGATGTGGGCCGTAATGTCTACAGTACGCGTCACACATGAGCAGACAGTGCAGAGTTTTGTTTTCGTTTTTGTTTTTGACCCACTGATGGCAGGAGATGAAACGGCGCATAGCAAGCTCCATAAAACTGTAGTCTCCTCCTGCCTCTCCTTCTTAATTACAGCGCTAAGACGACTCTTCTTTTCGCTGCAGGTTGTCTCCTATCTCGGGAACATGGAGGAAAACGGTAACAGATGATTCCTGCTCTTGATTCCTGCATAGGACCTATGTCTATAGCTTCACTACTTCACTCTCCTTTACATTTACGTACCAATCATGTTCTGTCACTTGTTTTAAGACCTATTGCTTCAGACTACACTTTAGAGTCCACACAGGTCTAAGTCTTAGGGCATCCCCTCCCATGTCATGTCTGCTACCTATTTTTATGGCAATGCTTTTTCTTTTTTTTTTACTCTTTTTAGTTTAATTAAAATTTCGAAATGTGTCTGTCATCAGGACTGGGTGTTGAGTAAGTGTCATAATTGAATCAATCGTATTCCTGTGGCTCTGTGGCCTTTACACAACTGTATTGATTGCGGGTAATGAATTGTCTTGAATAAAAGTAAGGCAAAACTTTGGTTTTGACACAGCGATATTTCTACAAAATTACCTTGTAACTAAAGAATCATGAATCAAGCACATTGTTGCCATGAACAGCCTACAGGTCTCTGAAAATGTAGAATTTGTTTTGTTGATACCGCATTATCAATACTTAATTTATGAGTGAAAAGTACTTTTATCGCTCAAACATTCACAACTGGACAGCATTTGTCTTGTTGTTTGCTTGTTAAATGTAGGGAACTCTTATTTGCAAAAGGTCTTGTGGCAAAAGAGTAGGTTTCCGGTGAGAGGTTTATCAACTTGCATGTTAAGTTCCCTCACAAAGAACTTTGAAGGCACACCTGGGGGTGTGTGACTGTTAATTTCAAGGAGTTGTGTGTTACAAGCTGTGGATGTTGTGTTCTGTTCCTTACTCTTAACATTAAAAGTGTAGTTTTAACACAAACTGTAATTTTTTTTCCCTTTACCTTGTGTGATTGTATCTTGCTGTCTAAAGAGTAAGCGATAATATTGTGCCAATTATGAGAGAAAACCGATAAAAGCATTTATTTTCCTGGGAAAGGATGGGATATTGAGCTTTTGAGTTGAATGACTTGGTACAGTTAATGAGTCACGGCTTTTGCAGTCATAGTCCAGACTGACCGAAGGTTGGTTTTCATGCGTTGAGTTTAGGCTGTGCAATAAGAAGCAAGTTTAGAAGTGCATTCTTAAATATTTTAAACAAGCTGAAAGGGGAGTTGAAAATAAGGTCACCACAGTATGTGACTTCTGACAAAAGTACAGTTTTTATTTTGACCTTGAGTTGAACTGCCAGCTCTGCTTCTGCCTTAAATCAAATCATTTGATAAAACTGCTTGTAAAACCTCCCTTACAGCTAAAACGTTGCTTTGTTTTTTGTTTTGTTGGTTTTTTTTTGCATAAGGCTGAACTTCTTTACAATTCATACTTAAACACCTTAGATATTGTTACACGGTTCACTTCAGTCAATTCAGGGATCATTTGTAAGAAGGGTGTTCATTTTTTAAGAAGTAATGACAAAATGACTGCATTGTACCCACTGCACATCATTGTTAGAAATTGCGATACAGTGCTGTGAAAGCATCCTCCACCGACACAAGTAACAATTCACTGATTAGTCCTCTGGCTGTGCAAAGATGGTCTTACATTTAATTCACATTAGAAAATATAACAAAAACATTTACCTCATCACACATTTAGCAGACTTTCCTTCATTCATCAAGCTGTGGCTCACAATCAGTGTTACATGTTGAAGAAATGTCGTCTTTTATAATCTTTAAGCTTTTCCAGAGATGTGCAAATGTAGCCGGCGGTGCGTTCAGGGTCTTTACTGCTGCCTATACTCACTCTGCTCTGTAAAGGTGTGTCCAGACAAGTCAGATTTATTTTTGAAATGCCTTAAGTTCCTCTCACTTTGCCCCTTACTTCTATTCTTAAAAATGCAATCAGGAAAACAGGGATATTCAATGAGAAATGATGAATCTTTTACTTCTTTTTATACTACATTCTGCATATCCCTAGCCAGAAAATGGCTCGTCTGAAGCCCGGTAGAGGCTTTCAAATTCAAGCAGGAGAATCCAACCCGGCTGTGGGTTGCATGCAACATAAGCAAGACAGCTTTGACCGCAGGCAGCTGCGGTAAGTAGAAGTGACAGATGAAAGTCATGACACAAAATCACAAGGGCGTTGAGTAGAATCTAAAAATCTGACATGTGCCAATAGCCAACGAATGGATCATGGTCTAGTCAGATCAAAGTCGGCATCGCCGTGCCTGCAAGAGGTTGGGAGTTGTTTCCCTAAAGTGAGCTTGAACGCAGAGTCAGACTGTTGTTGTTCCGTTCATGCTGGTGGGCCTGCGTCCCCGGCCGCCTCCACCCTGGCGGCGCAGAGAGTGGAGGGCCAGAGCGCAGCAACCTCTCAGCAGGGACCCGATATGATAGACGGGCATGACGTCCCGCGGCGCCGCCCGGCACAGCCACGCCATGGTCGGCACCGCCGGCACTGCCAAGGCCAACAGATCTACAAGGAAGTACCGACTCCAGTGGCACAGATGAGGGGGATGCCCATCTTCGTTTGGTCCTTCAGCCTCCTCGTTGTCGTCCTCCTCCATCTCCAGCACTTCAGCCTCCTGCTTGGCCGGAAGTGGAGCCAGAGGATGAGGCTGGCGAACGTGGAGCTCTTTTGGCATCCTTGTCACGTCCTCTGGCTTGTTGGGCAGTTTGGGCTCCACAACGCAGGGACGCTGGGGAGGGGACGCCTGAGGTAAAGATAAAGGAATCGGATGAGGATCTGGGGGGGCGGCGTCTGCCGTCGCCAAGGAAATGACGCTCAGCTCTTCGACACCGCTGTCCTCGCACAGCCAGGTCATGGTGGGGCTGCAGGCCTGGGAGCGCACCTCCGGCTTCTTCTCCGCTTCTGCGGCGGCAGGCGTCGGGATGGGATTGGTGGCAGGAACGGCAGCGGTCGCCGCTGCCATGGGGGCCTCCTCCTGAGGTAAGTGCAGAAACAAGTGATGGTGGGGGAGGTAGGTGTGTCCAGTGCACCTGCAGGTGCTACTGAGAGAGTGGCAGGAGTGTGAAATCGGCAACACGGTTCCTCCACTGCACATCCTTTCGTAGGTAGAGGAACGTGGGATAGATGGGGGCCCTCTTACGTGCCCCGGCGGAGGCAGCTGCTCTGACAGAAGGGCTGCCTCCAGGAGCAGGTGGGTTTGAGCCGCCGGCCGAGGTGCTCGGCTGGACTCGGGGACGTGTGCGCCGCGCTCCAGATGCAGAGCCTCGCTGCTCAGCCGGGTGTAGGTGGTGCTGCGGCTCAAAGTGCTGGCAGGGGAACAGCCACAGGAGCGAGATTTCCCCCCCGGCCGAGTGTCCTGCAATCCTGAGTATGGCTTGTGGTCAGTGGAGTCGTGTTCTCGACCACCCAGATTTGACTTCACTGTCTCCACAACCTCCTGGAGGTGCTGGATCTCCTTGCGGGCTTCTTTGAGGGCCAGTTGTGCCTCTACACGGTGGCATTCTTCCTCTATCCAGTCTTCTTGCATTCTGTACAGCTGATTCCTCAGTTCATCTATTTCACAGTCCCTGAAATATGAAAGATAATTGAATAGAAAACGTAGCCGTTTTTTTTTTCTTTACATAAAGATTGGTACTTGTAATGCTTACGCTGCAAAAAAAATCCAAATCTTAGTTCACGTTTATTTTTTCTAATTTCCTGTCAAAAGTATCCCTTAAGATGCAGGTACCTTAAGATAAGACACAATCATCTAACAATCAATATTTCAGCAAGATCCAGGGAATTGTTTTCAGACAGTTGTGTCTTCTTTCAAGAAATCTTAACAAATAAATTGTCACCGGTTCCCAGTCCAGATGATTTCACATATTACAAGCAAAACTACAGTCTTTTGCTTGAAATAAATGAAGTGAAATTTAAGGTAATTTCTTCTTACTAAGGTATTTGTGTCTTAATGGTGTATATTTGACCAGAAATGAGACATATATATTTGTTGAGATTTTGATTCATTTATTTTTTGCAGTGTAGAAGCCTAAAAAGATGCTTTTTTTTTTTTTTTACTCACAATGGATAGTTAATCCAAAAATGAAAATTCATCTATTCAGTCATTTCATCTACTCACCAATGTGCTAATGAAGAGGTGAAGTGAGTCCACAAAACACTCGAGAGTTTGAGGGTTAAACAGATGAGATGGTGTTTCGTTTGCACCGCGTTTTTAGCCTCAGTGTTGCTGTTGTCCTTCCAGCCTGGAGCCGCGTTCATGCGCGTGCACACAAGGCCGAGAGGTGCGAGTGGAGATCAGCGAGTGTGTGTGTGTGTGTGTGTGTGTGTGTGTGTGTGTGTGTGTGTGTGTGTGTGTGTGTGTGTGTGTGTGAGCGTTGTAGATGAACGTGGATGTCAGACGGTAGGACGTAAACAAGAGGAACCCTACGCACTCGCGATGTTTAACCCTCCAGTTGGTTCCGGCGCTGTTTTCTATCTATTCATACAGTAGCTAGCTAGCTGGTAAGTTAGGTGCTAAATGTAAGCTAGTTTTCATTTCACTGACCATTTAAGAAGCTAGCTTATTATAGCTATATACAGTATATACCTATAGTTTCCAATTTGGAATATTTCCAAAATTCCCCAGCTTAACTTCCCATGGAAAGTTTCTGGAAATTTACCGGAAAGTTTCCGCCCCTTTGCCACCCTTGATTCTGCTGAAGGTTATTCTTTGTGAAGAAAATGAAACACTCGTTTCATCGTTAGCCTTCCCCGTGATTTCGGTTCCCGCCGCTCAGCCGAGCACGACGAGCTCGCAGCTCCGGAGCAGGATATGCTCGTGTGTATCGCTAACGGTAATAGCATAGCACTGAGTATCTGCAAATATTAGCCGCTGGTATTATCTTGGAGCGGAGACGCCTCTCCAAGCCCACAAAAATATGAATGCGGGAGGTTACTCACCTGTCAGAAAGATGAAATTAAATGTATACATTTTTACGTTTCTATGGATAGTTGGAGACGGAAAAAAGAGACCCGGCTGTTGTCTCCCTACAAAATTCACCCAGAGGAAACCAGAATCAATTATTTTAAGTAAAAAAAAATAAAATAAAAAAATCACTTCATCTTCAAGTATCAGATAATTAGATATATTTCAAACTAAATATATGTCAGGTTAAAGTAATAATCAAATGAATATTATCAAGAAATAAAGGCCGACTTCAGGCAAAAATCATGAACAAACAGTTCAATAAATCAACGAGTCCTTTAAGGATCAGTGTGTGTGTGTGTGTGTGTGTGTGTGTGTGTGTGTGTGTGTGTGTGTGTGTGTGTGTGTGTGAGTGTGTGAGTGCGAGTGCGAGTGCGGCTGCTTCGATTCAGATTTTAATGTCAGGGCTTACACACTGACGCCACAGGAGCAGCATGAGGACATTTTGTTTCTGTTGGGTTTTTTTTGGTTTGTGAGAAAGTTGTCGCGGTTTATTTCCCCTGCATTGGATTTGGCTGCAGCGCTGTTCATCCCTGACACTCCAAAGGTGTTTTGTGGACTCAAACGAATGACTTTCCTTTTTTTTTTTTTTTTTTTGGGGGGGGGTTACTGTCCCTTTAAAGGAGGAAAAGAGTCACCTGTGCTGTAGTCTCTCCACATTTTCCCTCAGTCTGGCTCGCAGATGTCGTATACACACCTCCTTTTGCTGCAGGGGCGTAAGGTATTGCTCTGGGGTCGGGGGCCTGATCCCATGGTTGTCGCTGCACACCGTGTGCTTTGCTTGACGCCTGAAGCAACACACGAGTAAGAGGAAGGTCAAGTTTGAGGCGCATTTTACAAAAGGGATGCTGAGCATGAACCTGCGGGCAGTGAACACAGTCATTAGAGCCTGGCTTTCACACCGACTGTGCAGGGAATGGGTTATTAGGAATGCGTGAGTGGTGTCTCACCTGGGTGTACTCGGATGTGTCCGAGCCGTGGGGCTGCAGTCCGCTGCCCTCACTCGTCCTGGGTAGGTGTGTGTGCTGGATGTGTCACTGTGGGAATACCGTCCGCCGCCGCCGCCGCCGCCCGTTCCCACGGAGCGCCTTGCGGGGAGAGGTCATACGAAGATGAGCAGCATCGCACTGAATGTGTCAGACCTTTTTTTTTGTTTTTGTTTTGTTTGGCTGGAGCTTAAGGTGCGAGGCGGAAGCAGCCGTACCTGCGCTGACCCGAGGAAGGCTTTCGACTTGGAGTGAGAGACATTGGTGCGCGAGGGACGTCCGATCTCTCCGCTGCTTTCTCTACAGAGGGATGCTAGGAGCCCTCACAGCTGGACTGCAATTACGCACACACAGGAAGCAAAGCAAAAGGGCCCGAAATATGCATTATTTTCTCTCCAGAAGTCTCGCGGCCAGTGAGCTGGCCTTATTGCTTCTTCGCTGCTAGTCGGTGACAATAGTCTAACCCTAATGACAGAAGAGAGGTCTGTGCCAGCGGTGGAGAAGGCGTCCTTTCTCTGCTGACACAAAGAGGCCACAGTGAGTTCACGGTCAGGGCAGCTGCCTCTCTGAGCTCTGCCCTCGCTGTCTGCACGGCTGCAGATAAACCTTCAAATTTACTGGAGTCAAAGGACACACACACACACACACACACTAACGGAATCCGACGCCTGGTCGCTGCTGTAGTCAGCTGCAGCTATCTGTCTAGAGCAAATTACTGTTAACACAAGTATTAGGAGGGCTTATTAGTTGCTATAATGGGCGCCTATGATGTAATGGCAGGAGGCTTGTGGTGGGTTCCTACATGCGATAATTAATTTCCCTTACATCACTCCCTGTACGCAGGTCCAGATTATATAAACACTAAAATAATTAATCCCTTTTTAATCATTTCAGTTCACCAATCATCTATAATTCGTTTTCCAACATGAAGGTCTAAGTGCAGTTTTATAATCTGGCATTGCTTTCATCGACTGAGCCTTAAGAGTTATGTTGGAAATTGATACCGATCCCTTCATTTGCATATGCAGTCTAAACATTATATATATTTATAAAAAATGGCTTCATGCTGACGAAGCTTGGAAACCTGCTCATCCAGACCCCCCCAGCGGACTTATGGCTGAACACCGGCTGCTGTCACAAGAGTCGCCCGCGTTTTATAATAACAAGCAGAAATAGACGCGTATTCTTTTTTTTTTTCTTCCCTTTTTTTTTTGGTCCTATATTTAAATTCTGGGACAACGCGAGCAGGAAGCCTCGTGTCTCTCTGTGCCTGCGCAACAGGTGGCAAGTGAGAAATACGCAATCACCTTACGTAAGCGCCGAGTATCAGTGATCGACAGTATGTGGAGGCGAGCGGGGACGATCAGCCTGCACCATCTGAAGCCGGAGGAGATGCCACAGTCACGGACCCCCCGAGAGGGTTGCTGCGCTTCGTCCCCGCGGGGAATCGTCACGGCGTTAAATTCCAACCCCAGATCATCCTGCATCAGTGTCGGATAAACACGCACCGCACCATCGACGGCACCGGTTTGCGATGCGGGCTGATCACGGAGGAGTTTCTACATCTCACACCCGGCAGGCAGGCAGGCAGGCAGGCAGGCAGGCAGGCGCCCTAAAGACAACTGCAGTGCCCATGCGATAGAAGCAAGAAACCGGACCGACATAATCAGCTGTGTCCTACATACGGTTACTCGACACTGACGCTGCTGGGTCACCGGATCTCACAAGAAACCGATCTGGTAGCTGTCCCCCCCACACACACACACACGCACACACACGCAGAGGGTCGATGCAGCTGACACCGACAGCACCACTGTACTCTACCATGTCCGCAGCTGGAAGTTGCGCATCTTTGAGGAGCTTCGGTTCCCACCAGGCGTGATGGCAGCTGAACGACTCCCGGCGGCGGCGGCAGGAAGGAGAGCTGCTGCTGCTGCTGCTGCTGGTGGTGGTGGTGGTGGTGGTGGTGGTGGTGGTGCTGATGAGAGTCCATCCTGCAGCCATGGAGCCCGGAGACCGAATGAGGGAGCTGCGGCTGCTGCGTCGATGCCTCTTAAAGTGACAGTAGGACGTGACGCTCCTTTTTTTTGACGGGACTTCGCCGCACGTTAGTGAAGCGTGGCCGAGTATTGGCGGCCGAGGGGATGCTGAGGGGCAGGTGAAGCTTAGGAGCCAATGTCACTGCAACACTGGCTGACAGTCAGCCAGTCAGTCAGCCAGTCAGTCAGACAGACAGTCAGTCAGACAGTCAGTCAGTCAGACAGACGGGCCTCCGGCTGTATGTGCACACAGATTCATTCGCACAAACACAAGCCGCAGGCGCACATCCACGCCAAAGTTTGTATTACAAAAATGACACATGTGAAAGCATATTTGTGTATGCATTTAATTGAATACAAAACTATCAAAGTTTTTCAAATGGCTGAAACCATTTTTTTTCCTTCAATGAACTCCTTCGAACAAGAGGGACATTGGAACACCACTTAATTCCCCTTTTTTTTTTGTTTCTCTGTTTTAGTGGTCAGAATTTAACTGTTGAGCTGTAACAAACTCCGTGTGGTGTAAATGTGCCGCAGTTCATCGACTGACTGGCTCAGACCAGCGAGCCGCGCGCGGCAGCGAGGCCGATTATAGACCATTTGCTGGATTTACACTGCTGCCAAAAGCAATCATATTAAACAGGTAGCCCAGATCATCAGAATGACAGTCTGGCAACTGCATTTAGGATAAAACCTCAGTAACAAATTGCATCACATTAATATATATAGAAATAAGAGTCTTCAATGTTTGCCTTTCATATCGATGCCAAATGCCTTTTTTGCCCACTAAAATGATGTTAAAAACTTTATAGACAGGTAGTCAGTCTCGAACGCAAACCTGAGGAGTGGAGTCAAATACAAAACAGCGTTGTCCTGTCTTGAATTCTCTGTGCATTACAGGTTTCACATAAATAATCATCTTGTTGAAAGTGACATGTTTTGAAAAGAATAAATAGAGGAACTGCTGTAAAACACCAAGCAAACTCGCAGGAAAGTACATATAAGCTAACAATAAAAAAAAACAGGCCTATGAAGGATCTCCACTTAAAATATTTTGGTTCACAATCCAGATAGTCCAGATTTGATGTCAGAGGCCAAATGTGACAGCCCGACAAAGGTTTGGGGTAAATGTTCCTTATCCAACACTCTCCATTTCTCACAAATGAAAAGCCCTTGAGCACGAGCAACAAAGATTATCCTCAAGATTTTAGCTGAACATACAAAAGATGTGACTCACCAGTTTTCCTTTTCAAGCCTTTTTCTGTTTTTTTGCGCATTTAACCCAAAGCCTAGTGGATTGGAGCTGATTTTACTCTGGGAAGCTGACAAAGTAAAACCAACAAAAAAAAAAAAAAACCCCAAAGTGCTACTTGTGCAGGAGGCAGGTCCAACACAGCCAGGAACCCTGCTGCCATTTTACTCATCAAAGAACTTGGACCCGGGCGTGGCGGTGATGTCGTCATAGGGTTGGCTCTGGTGAAGGCGGATGGCGTGTTGCTTCTCCAGGAAGAGGAGACTGTAGAAAGTGGTCGACACCTGTGAGCGAGTGCTCCCCGCACACAGCGCCTCCAGGCTGAACGTGGTGTCACGGTTGCTCTGCCACACACACACACACAGACACACACATCATTCCCTAATCCCGCTGTGGACATCTCATTCCTAAATCAACTGTGACTGTAGATTTTTGTCTGCTATTCAAGCTGCCAGTATCTGATTGTGAACTGTGCAGCGGTCCGCCCGTGTGCATAGCTCTTACACAAATAGCTCTTTCAGAGTTGACGCATTATTTGATACTAATATTTGGAACATTTATTTTTAGGTCCTCACTTTAAGGGAGTCTAGGAGACTCCTTGCTCGTCCAATCATCTTCCTCTCCTCTAAGTCTTGGCCGTCCAGTAAACACTGCAGGTTAGAAAAGAGCTTTATTTCACTCAGTGATGCCAGGAAAATCTCCGGGGCAGCATGGGAAACTAGCACCATCCATCTGTCAATGCTAGTAGGCATTTTTGCATAGAAGCATCCATTATTAGCTCTCCTCAGTGAAACCTGGAGCCTGAAAAAATATGATTCCCTGGCCGGTTTAACCTTTGCTACCACGTGTGGTCACAAGTACCTGAGTGGATCTCGACACGCAAGACGGATGAACAAACATGGAGTCTTCTGACGGAAGTTCTGGGTAAGTGAAACCAGATCGGTCCTCTTCCTGACAGACACACAGGACAGATTAGAAAATAAATGTGAAAGGGCATTAGGCAGGAAATATAAATGAGGATTACATGGATTAACAGTACATACATTTTCTTTGCCAGAAACATCAATGCTTACTGGCTCGAGCTGCACGTCATTTTCGGGTTTGTAGCTGCTGCTGTGATCAGCACCTGTCACCTCAGTGTAGCGCGTTTTGTCACCCTCTGTTATTGAATCTACGCCGCTGTCTGTGGTGAGGGAACTCATGTCTCTCTGTGCTGTTAAAGACAGAATGCACAGCTTATGTAAAAAAAAAAAAAAAAACAACAACATAGAAACAGGACAACCAAAGACATTTGACATTATATCTGAAAAAAATAAGGGTCACTGAAATTCCACAACTTTCACTGGTCCAGTTACCACATTCTTACCATCTTGTTCGTCCTGCCGCATCTCCTCGACCTCCTCAGAGGCAGCGGGACATTTTGACTGGGAAAAACTCTTGTCATAGAGCTGCAAAATAAATTAACATCAAAAGGTAATCATCACTGATGCCGATCAAATATTTGCACCGTTTTTATGATTTGTTCCATCTTTTTACCTCTTTAATCTGCAGATTTACCACGCTGGAACATGGCTGTGCAAAGAGATTGTCTGCATTTCCGCTCTCCTTCCACTGCATGAGCTTCCGGGTGGGCGGGGCCATTTCTGTGGGGGCTATCAGATCTGAGCAGTCGTCCAGCTGCTTTCTGATGGTGTGGTCGCTCAGCTCTTTCGTTTGGTCCACCACTAACTTGCGCTTCCTCTTCCCCCGCTTGTGCTCTGAGCTTGCTGAGGAGAAACAGCCATGGTTCATACGTGCACACCCACATATCCCCCCACCCCCTCAAGTTCAAAAAGTCTACAGCACGCGAGGCTCATGCAGCAGTAACGTGCATAGCAATGATCAGATAAAAGGGGAGGGGGGTTTCAGAGCGTCAGGGCTCGCTTTTGTGACAGTCCCGTGAGAAGCTGAGAGTCTGCATAATGTACAAACGCAGTGTGGGAGTTGTCTGTTTGCGCCTACAAGTGATGGGCACAGGTTCGAGGGCAAAGGCCTCTTTTTTCACCACTACGGTGGTCTCATTCAATGCAGTGGTCTCCACTTCAGCAGGATCTCTTCTGTCTGCGTCTGGAAAACATGCAGTCTATTTTGAATTCAAAAATAAAGTCTGAATGCAGCGAGCTCCCTTGATGAATTCGTTACCCGCTGTTGAGCAGTGTCATTAATCTAAACCATTGTCGACACAAACCCGCCGAGAGGGAAAATCACAACGGAAGCAATAAAAATGGATAAATTATTCAACTGACTATTTTCTCTAGATTTCCTTTTAAAATCTAGCTAAACTGACAAGCAGCCCCTAATTCCAATTTAAATGTGAAAATGTCTGCTTTTTTTTTTTTTTACGTTTCATGGGATAATAAGTTGAACGTCGTTGAGTCATATGTTGTCCTTTAAACTGTCCTTAAAAACAAGTAATTTGAGGATGGCACCTTGACATTTAGGAGATTGTGCCTGGGTTTTATAGACTGATCCGATTCATTTAAAAAGGTGAAGATTAATGAAATTGAAAAGGATCGTTCACCCAGTGAAAGGTCAAAATACTGTATTGGCACACCATTATGAATTATTTAATCACCGCTAACCTGTTGTTCCAGTAGGAGTGCTCAACATTCATGCTAATGGAGGGTAAACACAGGATGTATTGTACTGTAATGTAAAATATTTATTAGGATGAGATTTTACCATGCTGATAATTGAGTGTAGCGATCTCTGGGTTTTCATTTTGCGGCTCCTCCGGGATGAAGTCTATGAAGTCAACTGGATCAGTGAAGTTGGTCAGGAAGCCTACAGGATCATTGATAATAAAATTAAATGGTAGACAAAGACTAAATTAAGCAAAACAGTTTATAAAAGACTGTTTTATTTTCCTTTCTCTACAAACTATACAACTAAAGGCTTATTGCAGAGTGGATCCTAATGGCTTATTATTATTACATCAAGAACCCATAAGCAGAGGGCAACACTGTGTCTCAGATACTGTTTATCTTTTGTGTCGCTATTTAAAAAGGCTAAATTCTCAGGAAAAAAAAAATCAGGCCATGAACTCTGGTGCTTCAGAGGGCCGCAGGAAGGTTTTTCTTCCCAAAAGAGACAGTTTACTGTCACAGAAAATCAAAGTTAGGGCTGAGTTTGAGCAATTGCTCTCAACTAGTGATGTCAAATATTTAAGTTTGGGACAAGGACATTGACCTGAGCTGCAGACCGAGTGCAAACACCACTGGGAAACTGAGGAAAGTTCCAGGGTACATTTCAAAAAACTCGGTGGTGTTAGGTTGTAACACTTCAACCAAACACATAATTCCAGGCTCATAAAATTACAGAATTTTCTTTTTCTCCCATAGCTGGTTGATTAAAAAGCTATACCTCCTTGAAAAATAAAAAGAGCTTTTTCAATAGAAGTTAAACGCCTCATCGGCAATCAAGTCGGTTCCTTTTACGTTACGGATGAGTCATTGTTCAACGTGGAGCCCTCTGATTTTCACTTGCTCAAACTCGCAGCAGTCTGTGTCAAAATGACATTGTTACAATAGTAAAGCAAAATCATGAGGATTTTTGAAAACACGGCAAACACGGATCCAGGCAAAATTTCAAAATCGGTACCTAAAAGATCTAATCCTTTATCTTCATCCCCAAAAGCATCTCCAGGTTGACCTAAGCCTTCGACGCTCAAATCCAGCAGACGAGTCTGATGGTTCTGGTTCTCATCTCCTGCTTATCAGTGCACATAAAAGTAGGAAAATGTTTGGATATCCATTAAGCGATATTAGGTCTCCCCAGAAATTTCTGCCACAAAGTAAATGGATAGTTCTTACCAAGTTCTGCCAAACTCAGAAAGCTTTTTTCAAAATCTTCTGTGAGAGTGATCTCTTCAGATCGGCTCTGGTGCAGTGAAAAGTTGTCCATGATATCCATGTCACTGTTGCACCGGGATAAAGTCAACACACTATGAACAGGGACTGAACATGCATCGATGAGGATTTAAGCAATGATATCAGATGAAATAGAAGCAAAATGGTTAGCCTGGCAATAAGAAATCAAAACTGTCAAGTTTGTGCAGTCACAGCTTGGAGACTGAATTGCTTAACTGATCGTGTGAAGCATCTTTGAGTGTCATTAAAGTGCTCTATTTGTGTGATAATATGTTTTTAATTGTGCTCACTGCAGAGGTACAAAGGTCTGATTTTTCTACATGAAGTAAAGTTTCTTTTACTTTTTTTCAATAGTTGTACCTTACTGCAAAGGCTCAAGTGGAATGCATCAAGAACAACCACAGTACTGAACCAACAGAGTGGAATACGATGGAGACCAGGACAGAGCTGTACCTCAGGAGAGGCAGTTGCGCATCTAAGGCGGTGAAATCTTCAGTTAAGGTAATTGTCTTTTCTGTGGCCTCGAGACCATCCATGGGCATATCTGTCTGATCTGGTGTGCAAAGAAAGACAAATAGAAAAACCGCTTTAACTGAGGATATGTCTCTTTTGAACCAAGTTGATAATAAGCTGGGAAAAAGCTGTCACCTGAAATGTGACAATCTCACTATCATGTTCAGTTAATATTGCTGGGTGTACGTTGAAAGAGTTGTTTTACCCAGCAGAAATGTGGGCCTACACTGTCTCCTGTGGGATACTTCAATCTATGCAATATGTGCATAAGAAAACCCATCCTGCAAATATCAGCCCTGCATTGAACAGCCCTTATGCCACAATCCACTTGTAAAGTAGCTCTGTCACCCTCTGGTGGCAACAATAGCAGAACATAATTTACTGATCTGTAGTAATAAACAATGCTTTCAGCATGAGTGATTCATTTTCTGCTAAATTGTCAAAGATTTAGGGTTTACAGTGGTTACTGTGAAGAGAGAACCACCAAAAATAACCCCCAAAAAATTGTCTGCTTAGGTATCTGGTCGGCTGCATGGTTTCCAATAGCAACTTAACCGGAGATGTCCGACTTAACAACGCAAAAATATGCTTTGTTGGGACACCAAAAGATTCATAGGGTGCTTATGAAGTTGTACGAGATCAGTTCCGTTCATTTTTAATGTCTGTGAAATCTACAAATGAACCCCACCAAAGACCCTAACTTAATAACCCAACCAAAGATCCACATCTAAACTATTACCCCGTTATGAGCTAGCTCCCCTTATGGTCAACGACGCCTTTTCTGGCCACATGTTGTGACATGAAAGCATTGCAAATGACATCAAAGCACTCTATACTATCATATAGTCGGCACACTCGCTGCACTACAGAGCGTCAGGCTGTGGGTCTCTGGACCGTGACTGGCTGGGCGTCTGCAGCGATGAAGCTGGGAGCGCGCGGCTTCGTCTACGCTGAGAGAGAGAGAGGCCGTTTGATTGCGGTTTGCTCTTTCAGACTGTACGTCTGACCTCTTTTTTTAAGATATTTGATACAAGTATGTAATTGTACTATATAGTGTTGTATCTCCCACCCCCATCGGCTGCCCTCACTTGGCCAGTGGCCAAAGTAAATAAATACATCATTAAAAGCCCCACCAGTTTCCATCCCAGTAGGACCTGTATTCCACCCTGCTATTTTAATAACCACTGACAATGACGAATGAAACCTAATGACGTACCTGGCCGGAAGGGCTGTCTAATATTAGCCAGCGCTTCATTGCAGTCTGCGAGCAGGTACTTTGCTTTCCTGGAGAAGATCCTGACCACGCCAAAGAGGAGGTGGCCAGATGTCCGCAAGCCAATTTTCACCTACAAACACATTTCAGTTAGGACTCGTGCACTTTTTTCCTCAAGAATGGGGTTTCTGCCAATACATTTGGTTGAGAGCGTGAATACTTCACCTCTGGAGAAACGATGTGTTTGATGGCTGCCTCCAAGTTACAGTCAAATACGTGGGCCTTGGTGATTTTCCTCTCCCAGTGGGCTGCTAGCCAAATTTTGGCCAGAGGACCCCGCTTGGCGAAGAGTTGCGTGTAGAACATCTCATGGAATTAAGACTGGAACCTGTGACAAACGCAGCGTGAGCCGTTCACGGCCTCCTCCGTGTGTGTCCGCTATCGGGAAGGAGCAGCTAGCTGCGTCCACCGAGGAGACGTGAAAGGTGGCTAACTGGCTAACTGATTGGCAGGGAGTTTGCCACTTACAGTGAACGGCGGACGCGGTCAAAGCTTCTATTTATAACAGCTCACAAATTTAAAACAGCATCATATCGTGTTTAACGCCTTCACTTAATCCCGCGGGCGCGAGGCTCGCGTCCTACCGCAACTTTAAAAGTGCCGCAGTTTGGCATCCAGGCTGTGACAGGCGGGTCGGGCTGTGACGTCACCGCGCGAGCGGCGGCCTCCCCCGCCTAAACGGCGCCCGGGCCAGGTCGGTCACGGCGCCCGGGCCAGGTCGGTCACGGCGGTCACGGCGCCCGGGCCAGGTCACTTGTTTCGGTTGTTGGTTTATTTTGTCGTCCTAGTTGTTGATAGTGGGAGTAGAAGCGACAAATATATGTTGTGT
>CAAKHG010027081.1:0-12375 GCA_901007715.1 Dactylopterus volitans | reverse complement strand
CTTGTTGTCTGTGTTGCTGGACGCGGATTCTGTTTCCTGTTTCATCTTCACAGCACCAGCAGAGCACCTTGAAACTTGTTGTGGTGTGTGTGTGTGTGTGTGTGTGTGTGTACAATAAACAACTACGTGTCAGACAGCCTTCCCAGCGTGAGCAGCCCGCTCCTGCCTCCGCGACGTTTCTCCCCCTCGTCACTGGTTTGTGTTCGCAGGTCTGATATCAGGACGACGTGTCGACACGTCTCTGATAGCGTCGCAGATGTTTCGCACAGCAAAGACTTGGTGTGGAGAGGGCCAATGACCTGCTCTGATTCAATGACATCACAACTGCAACGGACACTCCGTTGGCGGCCGAAAATTTAAACTGAATATAAATTGGACATAAAAAGACACCGATCTGCTGTCAGGGTTCATCAAAAGACGCCATTTTCAACTTATTTGGCATCGTACACTTGGGAGTTAAGCACCATACTGAAGCTAGGCTAACACTGATGCTAACCTAGCATCGGTGTTGGAGTCCATGCAAAAGATGACATGATTGGTTTGTGTAGAGGGAAGTGTTTGGGCTGCTAATCCCCCAGAAACGTGGCGTGTCGGGACAAAGGTGGGTGGAGGGTTACCCATCAGCCCCTGCACCTCTTCGGAGCACTGAACAGAAATGGAGCTTACATGTGTTATCACTGAATTAAACAGTGTTTGACTAAACTATAAATCAAGTATGCTAATATTTCAAATATCGTTGACTGATAAGTGCTGGCAAGCTGAGCTAACGTCCATTAGGCTAGCATATATCCATGTAGCTAAAACATTAGCCGGCCCAAAATGTTAACGCTTGACGTGAGTGCAAATATTAGCGCTGTTCCATATGCTAATGCTAGCACTGACGACTACTTAAATTTCAATAGGTTAAAATGTCCACTATAGCAGCACGAGGGATCTGAGATGCTAACGTCAGCAGACTAAAGCAAAGAGGAAGTGATGTCAGCACTGATGAGCTGCAGCTTGTGCTGCGTTCCAGGCAACCCTGTAACTCGTGTTTTTCCAACCTGTAACCCGCATTAGTTCCGGGTCGTCCATCATGGCCGACACTCCAGCTGCAACCTTACGGGATTTAAATTCATCACTGTTAATATCAATCACCATATTATCATTCCGGCGTTCTAGTTTCCGGATTTTTGTGCAGAGTCAAACTGCTAGAATGTGGCAAAACCAAAAAAAAAAAATAATAATAATAACATTTTTGAATTAGAAAAATCCATTTAAGATGTTTATTAGATTTTTTCAAACATTTACACATTTAGAAACATTAAGAAATTTAACAGGACATTTACAAAGCTCAACCATCAAACACCCAAATACTACAAAATATCCAAAGAGTTACCGAAACTGAGAAACGGAACCAATCCAGCAGGAAACATGAAGCCTGGCGGGAGGAGTGTGTGTGTGTGTGTGTGTGTCGACGTGTGTGTTGGTCTGCATGCTGATAATATTCAGTGTATTTGAGGAGACTGAGTAACGCTGCTCCAGCTGCTTTGTATTCATAGAGGATATTTTGCAGACGTCATAGTGCGACTCTCTAATTGTTGTTGTGTATTCAGGGTAAATTATGTGTGTTTTTTGTATCTTGCATTTTTAATAAGCAGCTTCATATAGTTCAAGTTTACTTCATGGTTTATTTAACCAGCAAACAGCAGGAGTGTTCAACCACAAAATAATAATCAAATATACCCATGAATAGTTTAAACATATTTAGTCAACAGATTAAAGAGATGCAAAATGTGATTGAGCTTCAAGTTAAATCTGTGTGGAACAATCTTACTGACCGATTTTCCGAAGGAAATGTGCAACTTATTATTTCTCTTAAAAAAATGTCACAATACATTTTAATCAAAGTTGAAACCATAAAACATAATAAAAGACATCATGGGAGAAGCTGTCCTCAAAATTTCTGCCAGAAAGTCTTTTAGAAGGTGTGAATATTGAGTCCAGCGGAAGGCTGAGCGCAGGACCCTCATCTACAACTCCATGTTCAGACCCAGTTGACTCCAATTTTATTTTTCTAATGATTATTTTAATATTCAAGTTTTTTTTTTGTGCTCGGTGTTCCGTCACCATATGGTATGTTTTTGGATACAATACAAGTGTTCACAAAAATTTGCCCCGATTGACCTGCTGGCAGAAAACCTAAAGGGCAAAAATGTTCCCATCTGCAGAACGTGAGAGGAAAACAAGCCGAACGTCGCTGATGCTGCATGTATGGGAAGCCATCGTTAAAATAACTCAATGGTTTTAGTATGACTATTAATAGTTTATAGTGACGATAGCTACAAATATTTAAATATTTAATAATTAATAAAAAAATAGTTACTTATTCTAATATTAATAGTAATAAAAGTTACAATTATTCAAATAGTAAAAGTAACAATAGTGACAATTATTTAAAGAGTTAATGTCAAAATACTTTACAAATAGTTTGATAGTAACAATAGTTACAATTATTTTAACATTTAAGAGTAACAATAGTTAGAATTATTTTAATAGTTAATAGTGAAAAATCTGATTAATTTTATTTGCATAACTTGAATCACAAATCACGTTTCCTCTGACCAGCAATAGTTACAATTGATTTAATCATTAATACTAATTCTGGTAATAATTAAAATTATTTCAACGTTAAAATAATAGTTAAAAATACTAATAACAATAGCTACAATTGTTTTCAGAAGGCAATAATAATGGCAACAATAGTTATAATTGTTTAAGAGGTTAAATAGTAACAATTTGCAATAAGACAAATATATAAGATTATAACTGAACATTTCAGTTCCTTTGTTATTTCTGGCTGGAGATAGAAGATGCGTGTGTGTGTGTGTGTGTGTGTGTGTGTGTGTGTGTGTGTGTGTGTGAGAACAGGAGTGCAGGACAGACATACACAGTGTCGCTGGCGGTGTCAGACAGGTCTCTCTGTCTGTGTTTAATTCCTTCCTGTGTATTTGAAAAGGCACAACAAAAACATGATTAGCACACACTTACACAAACACACACACACGCACACACACACACACACACACACACACACACACGAGTCAGCGCTATTATGTCGAGGTGGCTGTGCTCTACGCGGTTCCGTTTGCTGGATCTGACCAGTGCTGCCTTCCCGGCCCACGATGAAACCCATGTGTAACTGCAGTTTAAGGAGGCCACACCCCTGCCCCGCCTCCGCGTAACCCCCACCCCGCCCCCTCCTCCAGTCACCACCCCATGAAAACTGTCTGGTTCTCAAACAAAACCACTAAGTGCCTGTAACCTGACCACAAGTGTAATATTTGCCTCACACATCAGAGGACGCGAGTCACAAGATGCAGTTTTTGTTCAGCAGTCATGTTCCTCACACAGCAGTCGCACATGTAGTAGTTCTGCTAATGGGAAACAAGTGGCGGCGACGAAGGCTCCTCCCACCTCGCAGTAACTCCCGCGCCTTTCTCCGAGACGCACGGCTCCCAGCACTCATCTGACCGTGCTTTTTGTTTCCCCGCGGTGAGATTTGAAAACGGATTCTAACACCGGACACAGAAACGTGTGACGCTTTAGCCTCAGCTGGAAGACGACGACGGCTACTGTAGCTGCTGCGGCTGTTGCTGTAGCTGCTGCTGTTGCTGCTACTGTAGCTGCTGCTGCTGTAGCTGTTAATGCAACTGTACTTGCTGCTGCTGCAACTGAGCAACGAGGATGCGAACGCACTCAGTCCCTGCGTCCAAAATGCCATACTAAACAGTATATAATCAAAAAGTATGTACTCAAGGTCGGCACACTTTTGAGTAAATATCAGTAGCACGCATTAATTCGGACGTACTACTCAGAGCGCACGCGGCACTTCCTGCCATTGGGGGGAACGTTGTTACCATAGTGACCACTCCTATCAACCGCTCCGCTCTTGACCTTAGCTACCAAACATTGTCGCATTGCATTGTGGGGAGTTTCTGCTTAGCTAGCGTCCATCCATCCATACTAATAAAGTTCTCCGGAATGAGTATGGATAGTGCGTACTATTGTGTACATGCTAATGTTTCGGACCGACTAAAAAAAATCTCACATACTGTTTTTGCATACTCATCAGGGGGGAAGCGTGGAATTTCGGACGCGGGGAGTGACTTAAACTGTTGGCGAACATGTGACCAGAGGCTGCTCTCTGATTGGCTGCTTCAAAAATTCCGCTGGAGTCGCAGTTCATCGGCAGCGGGGTGGTGCTGATTGGACGCCTCTCGACATCGTCCTCCGCCGTTACCAACATCTCAAAGGACCTGTAACTTTGCACAGACACGAAAATCAAAGAAAGTTGTCTGTGAGAAAAAACCAGTGGTTTCATGGACGTTGAGAAGAGGAGCGACAAGGATGACGGAGCTGGAAGATGGTTCCCAAATGCAGCGGCGGTGGAGGCGGAGCTTCTCCCGTGCTGGTCATGACACAGCTGGCTTGCTGGACGAGCTGCCAGTCACAACCCTCACTGGTCCTCACGAGTCCGCTCCGAGTCTCAGTGTTCTCGGTGCTTTCTTCTCCTGTTGTTACACAGCTGACTGTTATTGTGTCATGTTTACAGTCTCTGACCAATCACAGACAGTAAAACCAGCATTTCCTGCTGAAAGTGCGTGTGACCGCTGAAATGCTGGAGAGACAGCGAACAAAGGTAGAAAAAAAAGGGTTACTAAAACCTAAGACAGATGAATATTGTGAGAATATGAAAAGCAACAATGAACCAAAATAAGTATAGATAGTTGTTGAAGAGCTGAATTGCCTTGATGTCTCACAGCAACGATGACATCACACAGCCCATCGCCGCTCGGCTGCCATGATAATGCCGCTATCAAAGCAAAAAAGGAAAGAGGGTACCACATTGACTTGAATGGCTCATTTTCAAGAGAGAAAAAGCTAAATATCCCCAAAAGTTATGAGAATGTCTGCACGGAAGAAAAAAATGCACTTTAAAATCTGAACAAAGAAGCAGAGGTAGATACGCATTAAAAAGAAAACACGCAGCAAATATATGTATTATACATACTTTATATACGTAAAGAGCATCCATACGTAGTCATAGAGGGTTGGGACGAAAGATTGATATTCCTAAACGTCAATCACTTAATCTTCAGCAAATGCAGGTAGCCAAAATATTAGGGACACCTCTTACATGGGTCTTTAAGGGTTTTCAAGGAGTTCTTGAGGGTCCCTAATATTTCAGTCACCCCACTCATACGCATCAGGGTGACCAAAATATTAGGGACACCTCTCAATCCAGTACAGTTCAACACCAGCATCACAAATTACAGTGCCAATAACAGTCATTCAAACATGTCAACACCTCTCTCACACACATTCAATCACAATTCAACATAAAACTCCTCCTGAAGGGAGACCTGATTGCAGGGCTGTTGTATTATATTCTACGGTGAACATGCGGTGGTCATAATGTTATGGCTTGTCGGCGTACATCACAGCCATTTTGACAACAGTAATATTACGAATGTGCTCATATTAATTTCTTTGAGGCTTTCCCTCTTTCCCTTCTGACTGGAGTCCTTTTAATAACTGAGCTCTTCAGCATGACATTCCCCATTGTCCCTCTTTTGCTGCATAAATACATTTTAAATGATTTTTTTTAAATTAAATAAAACAGATTTCAGTTTTAACACAGTTTTGCATATCTAAACAACTTTTTTTTTTTTTTTAAATGTGGATCATTATTCTCATAACTCAAATAGGAAACACAGTTACCCACAAATCACGGCGGTCTTACGGTTTTGTTAACAAAATGCATGTCAGAGGAATTGACGCCTGCCGGGCGTCTGGGTTATTTTCCTGAGAGCTGAGTTCACGTCTCTCGAGTCGCATGAATATACAGACTATTCAAAGAGGGCTGAATGCAAAAGTGTCCATTTTCAAAATGGCAGTGTGCTACCTGCATTTGAGCCCTCGTTTGTGTCCAGTCATTTTCTACTTAAATGGTTTCAATTCAGTGCGAACGTCATGCTGTCAGAGGAGCGAAATGGCCCGGCCGCTTTCTTTCAGGGGTCATCAATCATTCATTATAATCAGAATCCATCAGCCAATCCTGGTAATTACTGATTACAGGCAGCAAGTCATGTGGCAGGATCAAGGAAACGCACACATACACGCTGCCATCGGACCATGTGTCAGGAGTCAGAAACACATTTACACATTAGAGGGTCTGAAACATGCTCTCTGACTCCCCCCCCACCGGCCCTCCCCTCGCTCACCCTTCCCTCCTCGCCGCGGAGGTGCTACTTAACACACTTTGGAATTATAAGAAATTCAAATGAGCTCTTCAGGCTGTGGCAGCAGCATAATGGAACCTAGAATTATTCTATCAAAACAAGCCGGCCTGGACTGAACGCATTAGAGTTGAACCCTCAGCCGTGTCTTAACACAAGACTGCACTTTAAAGTCTCTTCTGCACGACTGTCATGGCGGCGGTAAATGCATCCATCTGGCCTTGTTCTCCCGTCGGTCTTGCTCCACTCACGATACCAGTTCTGTCGTTCCGCGACACAGTCGCAATCATCTCCGCCTGATCGGCCGTTCATGACACCGTAAAGGTCGTGGATCGTCACGTCTGAGGCTTTTTACCTGCTTAAATCAGAGTATAGATCGCTGCTTTCGCGGGGAACATGACGGCGAGGATTAGACGTGCAGACGAGTCCGCTGGTGTAGTCGGAGATTTTTGACGTTGGTGTTTTGGCTGCCTTTCACGATGGCCGCCATGTTAGATCGACCAATCACATTGGCATGAATTCCTGCTGTTTCTTGGTCGGGAGACTGGCCACCCGACCAATCAGCATTCACAACCCTGCATTCATAGAGTTCACAGGTCATCGGGGTCGTGGGACTAGAAGTTGCCAATCATGCCTACCAGAGCGCTGTGTTTGATGCTAGCGGTCTTGTGCTGTCGGGGGATGCTAACCTAGCATGGCGAAGAAGAAAGACTGTTGGACAACTGGATGACGCACATCCCCTGTTGGTTTGTGGTCTTCAATTTTGAAGTTTGGAGCTTGGGTGCCGCCATCTGAGGGCGGAGGTCCTGCATCTGTGAAATCAGACCGCAACGATGTTTCGCCATGCCAGATTAACCAATCGCAGCTGCATAAATTCTTGCTGTGTCTTGGTCAGGGGACTGGCCACACTACAGGTATGACCCCGACCAATCATCATTCACGACGCTGCTTAAATTCATGGGCAAGACAAGAAATGGTCAGCCACGGCTACTGAAGCGCTGTGTGTGCTATAGGGTAATGCTAACTTAGCATAGCTAATAAGCAAGTTGCTTGCCACTTCCACTATTTTTCTCTCTTGCCTCTGCGGCCGTCGTCCCTCGAGCTCAGCCAGCCCCTCTTCTGTTTCATTGTTCCACATGACAGCGGCGTTCCTCTTCCTCTTCCCCATGTTTGCACACATGCGTCGGAGCACTCTGTCGTCCTATTGGTCAGCATCAAGGGTCGTGTCATGGGAGATGTCAAAGCGGGCAGGAAATTACGGAACTTGTAACATTCCCGGACTTCTCGTCTGGGAGTCGCGCAGCGGCCCGACGCAACATCGCTGTTCCTCACCGCGCGTCCGTTTATCGTTTCTGACATAATCAGACGTGACATAATTCTGACATAATCGGGCCAGACGCTGGAGAGCTGTCAGCCGCGACAGAACTGTGTGAAAACCAGACTGAATTTTGGGTCGTCCAACCTACAAGCCAGCAGCCGTGCGGGTCCAGGAGGTGGCAGCAACGTGCGCCTGGTTTCCCGAGCACCACTCGGGGTAAAGAAGAAGATGCATCTGGGGAAAAAGTGGGAACCAAATGAAGTGAGAAGAAGGATTCAAAGCCGGTTTGTAAAGATGGAGGACCAGCAAATCAACCTCTCTTTGAACCAAGCCCAGTCTTCTTCTTCTTGAGGGGGAGCTCCTTTTGAAGGTTCTCCTCCAAGCACTTGTCAACCACATTTATCGTGAAGCGCCACCTACTGGAATGGAGCGCGGAGGAGAGCCTTCCCGAACTATGACCTGGCTTTTAGACCACTTGAACGGGCACGATGGGACCACGCCAAAGCCAAAGCTGTTTGATGTGACAGGGGCGTCCAATCAGAGAACACCCATGCTTTCTTCTGGACTGCGAATGTGTTTGGTAGTTGAGTCGAAGGTAGACGTAAAAAAAAAAAAAAGCGAGCGAGCGCTGTGGGCTTTTGTGCTCGCCGCCTCGAAGGCACGCTACTCCTGACCTTCGAAAAAAGCTGCTGACCCGTCATCCATTGCTGGAGTCTGGACTTCTTACTCTCTTGACGTTTCCCTGCAGTATAAAGTGCATTAATTCCCAGCATGCCTGGTCTGCTCTGAGAGGCCTGATAAATACCAAGTGTGATGGCACAACACCAAGACCCAGGGCGGCAGGGGAAGGGGGAGCATGGAGCCCTGAAACAGAACCAGATTGTTGAGGTCTGGGAGGTATTACCCAGCCAGCACCTGGCCTACATGGGTCCCACCCTTCTGTGTAACTCAATCTAAAAGCTTAACTATGTCGAGCTACTGGCAGAGGTCCCCCTTTAATCCAGTGCAGGTGCCAAACAGGCCACTGCATGGGGGGAACCGCGTACCTGTTTGGGGGAATCGGCAAAGACATTATTGATTACTTGACTTCTGCATCTATTTACGATGGCTCGCTAAATGCCAAATAATATGCGAGGGAAGTGCAGCTCGACCAGAGCAGGCAGCAGCAGGTCCTTTAAGCTGCGATGAGGGACCGGGAGGAGACGATACCCCACTTAAACTCTGCGGTCGCTTCTTGCCGCTGGAAATTAAAGCCCGTTTTAAACAGTGCTGCCATTGTGATTTACAAATTATTTCACAGAGCGGCTAGAAATCTTTAATATCCACTGATGACAGAATGGAATTAGCCACATATTTCCCTCCAAACTTTCAATTTTCCTCCTTCTTGTGTAAGCCTGTGCCCTAATCCCGTCTTTATGTGGCTTGAGAATTAACCCTGTAACAAACACTCACACACGGGTTGCCAGTGGCGCTCCTGGGACCCCTTTGCGAGGTGCGTTCGCTTGCCTTTCTCAACGTGGCCTTTGTTGGGCACCTAATGTCGGCGTGGGGGGTAAGAAAGGGGGAGGAGTTGGGGACGGGAGGGTGGGGAGGTGGGTTTCAGTGTGCCAGCTTTAGGGTTTATTCAGGAGCCTGAGAATCAATCCAGTATTACAGTTAAGCCATGTAATAATTACCATCATTAGGGGTAACTGGAGCGAGGAGATGGCCGGGCTCTCCTCAATAAACCCGAAGCTAATGCCCGCGCGTTCCCCGAGACGTTTGTCGTATACATAATTCAATAATCCTGGAAATACACATTAACATCTCCCCGCAGCTGAAAACTGTCAGAGCTTTGCCCCGCAACTCTCTGGATCCGCACTCTCCCACCGGAGTTTACAAGGTCAACTTCCATATTTCCCCCCTTCCTCTGCCGACCGGCTCGCAGAGGAAGAGAGAGGCTCTGCAGGAATCTGTAGAATTCAATTACCGCGTTGCTTTTGGGGGTAATTCAAACAGCCGCCACGATGTATTTTAATCACACACTCAAATGTTGTTGGGAGAGGAGAAAACACACAGCAGATGCGACGCTGCGCAAACATTTATTTACCCGTGTTTTTTTTTTTAGGGGGGGGGGTATGTGGGGCACGCCAGCGAATTTGCTTGCTGTGTTTCCGGGCTTGAGAACACTTCATGCCTGAAATCGACAGAACATTTCATTACATCGAGCGTATCTGTTGCAATAAACAATGCCTGGTAATGCTTTAAAACCGTTACTCAACCTTCAACTGCACCGTCTCAAATTAGACCCCTCTCAGCATGTTGTTATTGGCACGTAACTGCTGCAGATTTCTATCACAAGTCGGGTAATTCAATAAGCGTTTGGGGGCATTTCTAGCGATAGCCCCCGACCAGTCCGCTGGGTTGTGTTATGGTTAATGTCATACTGTTTAAATATGGATTTATGCGAAAGATCTGGGAGATGTTCCGATAACACGGGTCTTGGAATAAACACGAGCTTTGTTTCCCCCCGCGAACGCACAAAAGGCAGCGAGCGAGCCGTGCGGAATCTTTCAAGCGCCGGTGATTCATCCCTCACAATCAAACGCTTCGATGCAACACAGCAAATATTTAGCTCCGTGCGAGCTGGTGGACGACGGCCGCAGGTGGTGCCGGGGGGGAGCCGGGGGGAGCCGGGGTCCGTTACTCACACGCTCACAAACGCCAGGTATTTGCGCTTGACTGAAGTGTTTTCATTTTATGCAGATTTATGCCTTTTATGCAGCCGTCCAGGCACAAATAATCGCCTGTCGTCATCTGGGAACCAATCCAGACGTTAGAAAAGCCCCACGTATTATGGTTGGACCTCACAAAGCCTGTCTGTTGTGCACCAGCTCATCGCTCTCTCAGGTTCTCCCGCAAACCAACCTGCATCCAGAACTTGGCATTAGACAGCTTTAAACAGCTCCTACGTCTCCTTTGTTGATTGACACACGACCGACTTTTAAATCTCACCCACTCTGTTAACAGCAGCCTGCATGATAACCCCTCAACCAGCAGACGACATGATGGTTGGAGGAGTCGGGCGGCGGTCAGGTCAGCCACCGCCACCATCGCCAGAGCTCCACGGTGGAGGCCACACCTCCTGTGGCCTCTGAGAAGGCTTGAGGAACTTTTGATGTGGACTAGAAAGAAAAAAGAGGAAAGAAAAAAAAATAGCGCCAGTCGAAGTCCAGCAGGCTCGTAAGCCAGAAAGAAGTCAAGACTGAGAACTTGCTGCGATGAGGAGCATCGCTGGTGCATTTGAATCCCCAAGAGAGATCCGGCGCGTCAGCGAGTCGTGCTGCCTGCCCGGCTTGAGAACACCTCATGCCTGGAATCGCCAGAACATTTTGTTACCTCGAGCGTATCTGCTGCAATAAACAACGCCTGGTAATGCTTTAGAAAACGTCACTCAACCCTCAACTAGCAGCTGCTAGCGGCTAACAGCTGACTTGAGAGGCTTAGCAGCGGGTAAAGGTCTCACCTCGGTCTCTCTCACCTCCTCTTGGCTTCCTCTGTCAGCATCTTCCTCACCTCAGTTACGTCGGCGCTGAGAAGCATCGCTGAGAAGCATTCCCTTTCCTATTGTGTTTTACACTATATGGCAATAAATCTGACCTGGAGACCTTGGTCCATGAGATTCCGGCGACGGTTGTTATGGTGACGCCTGTGGCCACTCCTGGTAACAGCAGGTGGAGAAGGAGCAGCCAGTGGCCTGCAGCTCGTCATCTAACTTCATCTCGCAAACACAGCGAGTCTATTTCAGAATGAAGATCCACTTGTGATGTCTCGCGAATGCAATTCTTTTATTGTGAAGCAGCAGCTGGAGGAATCGCTCGGTTTAAATGACTTTTTTTATGCTAATTTCTCCACCGACAACAATGAACAGAGCATGAAGACCCGGAATCTTGGATCAGCTGTAGATGGTGGTGGGTCGAGGTTCCCATCCCCACTCAGCACTGATAGAGGGAAACCTGCTGGTACAACAATACACACCTATCAGCCATAACATTATGACCACCCCATGTTCACCACAGAGTATAATACAACAGCCCTGCAACCAATTCTCCCTTCAGGAGGAGTTTCATGTTGAATTTTGAGTGAATGTGTGTGAGAGAGGTGTTGACATATTTGAATGATTGTTATTGGGACTGTAATTTCTGAGCTGTACTGGGGTTACACTGGGAGGTGTCCCTAATATTTTGGTCATCCCCGCTCATGATGCATACAAGTGGGATGACCAAATAATACATGCATGTAACACATATGTAATATAGGACATGTTGTTCTTTATGTTGATGTTTATGTATTTCTGATGCTGTTGAACTGTACTGGGCTATACTGAGAGGTGTCCCTAATATTTCGGTCATCCCACTCATGTCAAATCAAATCAAATCAAATCAAATTTTATTTATACAGCCCAAAATCACAAATTACATTTGTCTCGGGGAGCTTTACAATCTGTACGGTATGTGACACCCTCTGTCCGTAGACCCTCACAAAGGGTAAGGAACAACTACCCCAAAAAAAAACCTTTTACAGGGGAAAGAAATGGTAGAAACCTTAGGGAGAGCCACAGAGGAGGGATCCATCTCCCAGGACGGATAGACATGCAATCGATGTCAGCTAGCAGTGTGTGTGTGTGTGTGTGTGTGTGTGTGTGTGTGTGTGTGTGTGTGTGTGTGTGTGTGTGTGTGTGTGTGTGTGTGTGTGTGTGTGTGTGTGTGTGTGTGAAATATTAGGGACACCTCTCAA
>CAAKHG010027080.1:0-14352 GCA_901007715.1 Dactylopterus volitans | reverse complement strand
GCACATTATAACCATGTCCTCAGTGTTCCCTCCTTGCACATTGTTTTGCCCTTCCTCATTATCCTTTGATTAAATGTCCAGCCCCACAGCTTCAGCAAGAACAAACCGTTCTCCACCGCCTGTTGATCTCAGCTATTTGACTGAGCTCATTACCGGACAGACAAAGGTTCTCCCTGTATGTCCTGTTATATGTATATATATTTTTTATCAGGTGAAGTTAGTTTGCCTCTGACTTGTTCTGACCTTGTTTTTTTTCCCCTTAGGCATACTGTATGTGTGTAGGTGCACAAAGTGTGACATTGAGAAGCAATAACAACTAAGAAATACAGAAATGGAATGCCTCTAAAAGGAAATTAAAATGTGTGTTTGCTTGTCTGTGGGGGTTGTGTTTGCCCGTCTTTTGTGTTTTCATGTGTGTGTTTTTAAGACCTTGTTGTAGAATGCTGATGGAGAAGCGTTTGTGTATGTTGTGATGGTACTAGACTATGCTGAATGTGTGCTTCACCGCTTGCAGCTATGAATTCAGAGATATCATTTTGCCCTCCCTCAGCTTCACACCCAATATCACGCACCTCCTCACCCACATACAGATTACACCGAGAATATTGCAACAAGTCCTCCTGAGTCGCCTCAGGTCTCCCGCCTGCATATTCCTCATTGTTGTGGGGCCACGTGTTCCCACACTCTCACACAGTCAGCCTGAGGAGAAATAGGGAATGAGAGCTGGTCTTAATGTCTCAAAATCTTGGTATATTTGTTTAGTTTCTGCTCAAATAATAAAAGACGCCAACACTAACATAGCAGATATCTTACGTGAATTTTTATTTTTTCCCATTGCAGGTTTGTCTGAAAACAAATCCCTACATTAGATTGCAGTGCTATGTTAGGTGATTGTGTGAAATTAAGAGTACTTTGACTAGAAATTGAAGAAATATTCCTTCCAAGAGTTTGGGTTTTGGCAGCGGACAGTGCATTGACCCCTGTAACACACCTCGCATAGCTTAGAACCATATACCACCCACTTCCTGTTCTCTCCAAAATCTATTAAAAATGCACTAGTGAGCCACAACGTTGCTTGGGGGGACATGATTGTAGTTTATCCAGAGTCCAGTGTCACATACACTGCCACACACAAATGCTGGTATGTCATTCCACAGCTGAAAAATCATCCCAAAAAAATCCTCCCTCTTTTTTGCCCTGCATAGCCTTTTTCAAAGACAGAACTATGTTGTGTTTGAAGATTTAAGCTTATGAGATGAGTGGAATCTGGCCTGAGAACCAGGCCCGCAAGACAAGACACAGGCAAAAATGTACTAATATTGTATCCTTTTTATGGAATTTCTTAAAAAGGAAAGAAAATATCAACGATTGTCAAACTAGTCCTTTCCGGCTCCCCCTCCATCTCTTTTCCATTTCCTTTTTTTTTTTTTTTTTTTTATTCCCTTCCATTTCTATATGTGTCTCTCTCCTGCTTTCTCGGTGAGGCTGGCGGGCGATGCTTCACAGAGCATGTCAATGGGAAAATGACTGGCGAAGGATGGCTAATGACACAGCATAGAAATACACAGACGTTTGGGGAAAATTAAATTGGATACCTCAAAGTGTACACAACAATAGTGCTGTGCATCACATTGGCTTGTTATGCGCTAATTGCTGTGTATGCGTGTCCACCAGACCACATACACATTAGTGTATTAGTTTGTGTCTTCTCGTTTGGGCATATTTCTGAGAACAAACAATTCATAGAAGCTTCCTTTTTTTTTTTTCCTGCTCTCAAACTTTCAGTTCTCTTTACAGTCATCAGCATTTTTGCCAACACTTTTTTAAATAACAGCCACCATTGCAAAAGCTGGCATTAGCTGTTGCGTCTATAGCCGGACTGATACTAAATTTTTGGAGTCAGTACCGATATTTGTGAGCAAAAAAAAAAAAACTAATACATATATATCCAACAGAAAAATGTCAGATTGACTCTGCACTATCTGCTTATTTGTAATGTATGATTCAGGGAGCGTGGTCCACATTTCGCATCATGCCAGACTAGACTCATTATTTTCATAATGTTGTATTCTTCTATCCTCGAATGTACGTCTTGCTGGTTGTGTTGTCTTGCTGTGTTGTTTCTGTTTTTAACATAATTCCTTTGATTAATAAATGTCCATCCTATGATTGGTGAATATTGTTGGATAAGTGGTCCACCAATTACTGAATACTGTCTCATATTAAGCAAGGGGATTTGTGCCAGCCTTTGAATGGAGGGTACACTCTACTGGAGATCATTTGCCACTACAAGAAATTAGTGTTTTATTATAGTGTGCTGTCAGAAATTGAGTTGAAGAGTAGTATTTCATATCGGCGCTTATAAGCCATTTTTCCGCACATACCGTTACGTCTGTGGCACACAAATATCGCCAGATAATATCGTCGGGCTGATAAATCAGTCTCGCTCTAGTTGTGTCATATGTACTGTATCCTGAATGGAAAATTTACCACTGGACGTCCAATCAGTGTTAATGGTGAATTTTGTCAGATGAAGCCATAAATACCTGAGTATGTGATATTCACTGAGAAACTGAATGCTGCAGAGCTGGAGCAGTAGTGTCTACATGTCCGAGCATGCAATGTGTGCATCTTTTAGGGCCAAATCCCCAATCCTGCCCAGCTTTGAGGGGGTGGGGAGGGGGGGGGCGAGATTTTACCCAGCTGTGGTTCCGCAGTGGGTTTTAGCAGCGGCCTTTCTCCAAGCTTCCCCAAAACAGCCTGAACACCAGTGATGTCACTGGTGGCAGGGGGGTCACGGAATTTAAAGATATTTTTCATTCAAAATGGTGCACACAAACAAATATGATGCTTCAGTTGATTACATTTACCATCAATGCCTACTGAACATATACATATGAAAAGTGTTTTGGTTTTTTTGGTTTTTTTCCCCTTTAACTGCTCAATAATTGTTCCAGAACTTTGCTTGCTGTTTGTGGCAGCCAGTGCCAGAAATGTTAGCCACCATCTATCTTTGCATCAGGGGCACCATTTTCTTGTGAAATCACATTAAACATTTTCTTTATACAGTCCTGAGTAATATAAAATGTGTGTGTTTTCCCTCCGCAGGTGGAATGTGGTGGGTATCCAGGGCTCTTTGATGAGCTACTTCTCTGAGCCAATCTACTTCTCCAGCATCATCCTTGGCAGCCTTTACCACGCCGACCATCTCTCAAGAGCCATGTACCAGCGCATCGCTGACATCGAGGACCTTCCCCAGCAGTTCACCCTCAACAGACCTCTTCTCAGTGGTAGGCAGACGCCTTGACGGGGTGTAGCTGGGAAGGGGAGAAAAACGGGGGCGGTGGGAGAGACATTTGGCAGAAGGTCCAACTCATCAAGCTGAAGTAATGACATGATCGTGTGCACAATTCATGTTTTTGTTGGCTCCGCCTGTTAATCCTTGACAGTCAGACTCCAGCTGTCTAAATATCAAAGAGGAAGACTAATCCTAAGCAGTAAACACATTTATCCACCTCGCTGGTCAGTCCGCAGCAGGAAGACGGGCAATCTCCTCTGATTGATCTGAGCTGACATTTACCTACCTCTTGTGGAATTTGAACAGTTTTATCATTTTGTGTGAATTTTCAGCGTCTGTGTGACCTTTTAAACAGGCCGCATGGACCAGGACTCCTGCCACTGTTTTCCCTTTTTTTTAGCTTTCCATTTTTAGATGTCAATTTATGCATTCAGTCTATGTTCTATGTTATTGAGAGGATTTTTTTTACAGCTGAAGTCTGATGGAAACGCTTATTTAGCCCTCAGTCATTTCTTTTCAGCTCTTTCCTTTTATTTAAATAATGATTTTATGTTTATGCTTGTCTTTATTTCTTTGTCCCACTCATTTTCTTTTACAATATACTAGTGAAAATCATGAAGCCTGAATAAATTGTGTTTTTTTGGGGGTTTTTTTAAGGCAAACACCCTAATGGCTACAAACCTGATAGTGTGATGGGATGACTGTAATGTAACAGAAAAGTCAGCGTCCTCACCAGTTTATGGTCAATGTAAAAGACATTGGAAAGAATATAAACGATTCTTATATTGCTGGATAGAGCTGGTTATAATGACATTATTTCACACAGAGGTGTTCAAACTGGGAAGCAGGCCAAATTGTTTCATTCCATTCAGTGAATGGAAGTGAAAAGCTATTAAATCAGGTATTTCATTAGTTATCCGAGGGATGCATAATAGCCTTTATGTGTGTGATTTGTTTCAGAGTTGAGCTATTCTAGGAATTTTGCTGTATTTCCCACTTTAGTCAGCAACGAATAAATTCCTGAGGACAGACTTTTTTTTATGTGGTCATAAATATATGCAGTCAAAGAGCTTAATTGGCTGAACTGTTGAGTGTCTATTGAACGACATCTTCAGGCGTCCATGAGTTGAGCAGAACTAAGCAAGGAAACTTGCAAGGAACGCTTCATCTGAGGGCAGATCCACTGTCTCAGGCAATGAAAACCCCTGTTTAACATACTGTAGCGTTGCTTGGCAGCTCATCTGAATGTTGCACAATTTGCATTTTCACTTTTAGTAGCTGCTCATTTCGTGAGTAAGTTATTCTGTGGCATGACCAGCTATTTCATTCCAGAGAAAGGAGGAAAAATCTATTTCCCCTGCGAAATCTTCCCATGACATGCTAAAACATGGCTGATGAATAAAAAAACATCAGTCACTGAGACGGAAAAGGGCTATTGAAGAGCCATTTTCTTCCAAAGTACTGCTCTGTGTCCAGTTTGCAGCCTTTACTCTTAGGCTATGCCAGGCATAGCTGTAATAAATAAACTATGTTGTCAAACTCTGTGGAAAGTACCTGTTTTGTAGGCTAGTTTATTTGCTCCACACCAGTTAATGGAGCATTAGCTCCATTAAGTAAGAGCCACTAGCATTAGCCAAGACTCTGCTAGCATCCAGGCCAGCTTTCACGCAGTTGGGAATTAACAGACAGTGGCTGGGCGTGTCAAGAACAGAGCCATTTCTCATAAATGTCTTCTAGCACCTTTGTTTTGGAGATAAGACTCACTTTGCTGTTTGCCGGCTGTTCTGTTCTGGACAGTTTTGACTTCAAATAAGAACTGAGAAAACAAAAACCGTGTCAGAGCAAACTCCAACACTCAAAGTCCGATTGGTGAGATGGCGGAGTGGGGATGTTTTGAGAAACTTTAGGATGATACAGGGTTTTTTTTTTTTGGGGGGGGGGGGGTTATCAGAAAGCCTGAGTGTGGCGCTGCTCCTGCCACTCCTCTCTAAATGGCCAGTAAAGGAGATAATAGTACGGGGGACATTAACCTTTTCCGCTTTAGAGAGTTTTGAGTGGTGAAGGGCTATGGCGTGAGAGCATCTTTAAATCATCCGCCAGACTGAACCAAGGAGCTTCGCACACACACACACACACACACACAGAGAGAGAGAGCAAGGCACTGATTTATAGCGTCCATATATCTCCCATTTATGCCCGAGATCCAGCGGAGGCTGGTGTCCTGCAGGTTGCTGGCAGGGAGCTGGCGCTGTCATCAGAGTCCCCACAGGTGGACGCTAATGTTTGGAGGACAAAAACAGGAGCCGTGCGCAAAGTTTGGGATTGGCTGCAGTATTTGGATGATTGGCTTCGGAGGAGGGGAAAGAGGATAATTATCTCATTACTGACACTGTCCCTTTTCTGCTCGAGAGCCCGGAGACCTTTGTTAATAAGTAGTCGAGGTGTTGGCGCTCTGGATGTTGCAGAGGTACTCACAACGCTGGTTAAGTGATCCATGAGGTCAGTACTCTCCTCAGTCCCCGATCCTTGTGTCCCTCATGTCAGGTATCAGCAACGCAGAAGCCCGGCAGCCCGGCAAAGCACCCAACTTCAGCGTGAACTGGACGGTGGGCGACCAGGCGCTGGAGGTGATCAATGCAACCACCGGCAAAGACGACATGGGCCGCGCTTCACGCCTCTGCAAACACGCGCTCTACAGCCGCTGGGTGCGCCTACACTCCAAGGTACGGAGATGCGGAGTGGGCACACACGCATAAACACACCCTCAAACACAGCCAAGCGGCGTTTATGGAGGCATTTTGGTTGTGTAACATGACTTTTGTTTATGATGCTCGCGCAAATGTCTGTTGATGTTGTGTTTTATGTGGATTTTGTTTCGTTGTACTTTGGTCACGTTTCTCATATGACACACTGTGAGATTTTAATCCTGGTTGACCTGGCGACACCTGTGTTCACTGGTGGTAACGGCAAGTGCAGTATAATGCCACATGTTAGTGAAGGAGTCAGGCAATAATTGGCCTTTTTTTTCCCAAAAATTACTACCTCGCTGAGTAATTTAAAGTAGTAGCCAATGACTCCCTGCAGCATGTCCAACTGATCTGCTGTCAGCAATGCTGAAAATCAACGCCATCTAGTTTTGTAGATGCAGCTTTAATGAACAGGCGCACGCTGTGTCAAGCTAGCTCACAAAACACGCTGCATTTCATGTGTCTGCCTCAAAATTAAAGTCATGTTTTGACATCAAGCAGGATTTTATCATTGTGTAAGCTCAGTCGGCAATAGGGTCTTAACAGGCATTTATTTTCATGAGAATCTTTGAAATGATTACTTAGAGGGATCTTTTGGGCCAGCTGTAGGACGAGGAGGAGCAACGACTTAAGTCACCAAAAGTTGTTTAATTGTATAAAGGGTTAGGATTGTTTCGAAGTGTCCATGTTGTGCTTATTTTCAGCTTTGTATTTTTCATTTTGGGTATCTCAAATAGAATATGTTGGCATGTTTTTTTTTTTGTTTTTTTTTTGTTTCCAAAACACATTATTTTTTTCTTATTTGCCCTCTCTCTGAAATGCTTTTGGACTTGATCCCTTTAAGGCTCCTCCTCTGAAAAGCCCAGTCTGCTCTGATTGGCCGGCTGGCTCGATCCGTATGTGGCTGCAGAATCGGAGGCTTTCAGAACCGCACTTTAAGAAACAGCAGTTCTAGCACCCCGGTTGTTTCATCGGATCGCCTGCCATGTGCGGGACAACAGACTTATTGTTAACAATAAGCTAATACGATTTTATTTTCAATTCTCGCACTTTCATGTTGATGTTCAGTCATATCCATCATAAAATAAAGAGTGTGGTTCTTAGTTATCCACTCCCGTAGATGGAACTGTTACAGAACAACCAGGGTCCTGCATCTGCTGTCGAGAAATTGAAGCTGCTGCCTCCGGTACTGTAGCTACACTCTACATTAATCTGTTGCGATGTTGTGTTTACCAGCTTGCCAAGAGGCGTGCCGTATGCTAATGTTACATGTAGTGGTGTCACTATGTGTAGGAAGTAAAGGCAGGGCTACGAGCGAGGCGTTTAGGATACCGCTGTTGGTTGACCTTTGGGTTTGTAAGTTGTAACAGCTTTTACACGCTCAAAGGCAGCAATACAACACCGTACAGTAACGGGAAGATGTAAAAATGTTGTTCAAAAACTCACGTCTTCAAGCTCTTGGTTGGAATTGTATGATTTTACTGATTAAATTCATGCTCTTTGCACAGATGATGGTTTAATTTAACTGGAACACCGTAACATGTAACCGATGGGAGTCACCTTTGGCTGTAAACATATAATCTGCCTCCATTACACTCACCGACCACTTTATTAGGTACACCCGTTCAACTGCTCATTCATGCAAATATCTCATCAGCGAATCACATGGCAGCTACTCAGTTATTTCGGCGTGTAGACGTGGTCAAGATGACCTGCTGAAGTTTAAACCGAGCATCAGCATGGACAAGAAAGCTGGTTTAAGTGACTTTGAACGTGTCATGGTTGTTGGTGCCAGACGTTCTGGTCCGAGTGTTCCAGCAGCTGCTGATGTACTGGGATTTTCACACACAACCATCTCTAGGGTTTACAGAGGACAGTCCCACAAAGAGAAGATATCCAGTGATGGTCAGGTCTCTGGATGATGCCTTGTTGATGCCAGAGGTCAGAGGAGAATGAGCAGACTGGTTCCAGCTGATAGAAAGACAACAGTCACTCAATGAACCACTCAGAGATCCTCTGAACACACAACACATCCAAACCTTGAAGCAGATGGGCTGCAGCAGCAGAAGACATTTTATTAATAATAAAGTGCTCAGTGAGTGTATAGCGAGATGATGGCCGCGATAGATGAATTATAGATTCTAAACTTGCTTGTCTCTCTCGTTCTCCTCTCCTTGTCAGCTATCATCCGTCTTGAGGATCAAGGTGCTCAAGCCCAGTTCCTACCACGACGCCAAGCAGGCAGCCACAGAGTACCACTCTGCCAAGCAGGCACTCATCAAGGCGTTCCACAAGGCCGGCCTCGGGGCCTGGGTCAAAAAGCCCATCGAGCAAGACCAGTTCACCCTCAGCTCCTGAGGGAGTCAAGGGACCAAGGGATTCTTAACCCCCCAGTCCTTCCCCCGTGACCCAGGCCTGACAGACAGACAGCCCCATTCTTAACAGCCAGCCCACATAGACACTTACCTCCATCCCATGTGTTTGCACACAGTTGTAACTTGTGGGGGGAAAAAAAAGTACATAGTTCGACAAACCATCCATTTCTCTTCACTCTCATTCCTCAGAGAACCTCTGCCTCACCTCGTCTTCTCATGATTTTGATTTTTGTCCTTTTCTTTTCAATGGATGGTGTTTTGTTTGCTTGTTTGTTTGTTTGTTTTTTCATCTGCTTGTTTTCTGTTGTGAAACTGGAATCCATGAAAAACAACTTTTTCTTTGTTTGCTCTTACGTTTTTTTTATGTCATGGAAGTTTAGATTTTAAAGTGCTGTCCTTTTTTTTTTTTGTTTGTTTGTTTTAAGCGATGATTATATAGTAGGGAAAACGTAGCCTAGAGAAACACAGGCTGATGTTTGTTAACTATGTGTATGGACCTAAAAAAAATGTACTTAATAATAATAATGATAATTATTATAGTCACTATGGCAAAACTTTAATTTAAATAATCTCCAGGATGTAAATCTAGTACTTAAAATAAAAGAGAGAGTACATAAAGTAGTTCTAACAGTTAATGTGTGTTATTTGGTCCGTTCCTTAGAGCAGACGACATGTTCTTAGCGTCTTATTAAAGATGAAAATGTTGCAAAATACTGTGGCCCTGTTCTGTTCACTGACTGGAAATAATCTAGCGGCCAGGTGTCACAGCAGTTAAGTACGTTTTTGTTTTGCTTTAGGTCTCATTCATTCATTCGTGCATGTGTGTAAGTTATTCTATGTTCCTCTCATTTCATACTTGAACAGTGGGGGGGGGGTCGACTCCTCGCCTGGGTCTTGGGACAAGCTTTGGGAGGTGCTGCACGTTGTATTTTTCCTTGATCTAAGCCATGGCTTTGCATGGGAACTGAAGTGGGAGGCCCACAGAGCAGCAAACATGCGGTGAAGAGCCCCGTGCGTGAATGAATGCCAGCATATTCCTCCACAGGCAGCTTTGAATCTGTGTCTATTTTCTAGATTTCTTGTGATTGTTTTTTTTGTTTTTGTTTTTCGCTCTCTCTCTCTCTCCCTCTCCCTCTATCTCTCTCTCTCTCTGTCTCTCCCTTGGGGGCAGGTTAGGGGGCGGGGCATTTGAGGACTGGGGATTTAAACTGTGGCGAAAACGTTATCAACAGACCTCTCAGATCTTGTCACTTTGAGGCAGAGATTCATGACAGCTGTCATCTGAGCGGCTCATAGGAGATGCAGTGTCACCTGTGTTTCCGCCACATGCGGTTCATGAAATTACCCGGCGCCACATTATGGCAGTTTGTAGTGACAATTGGAGGTGTGATCACATGGCAAACCTCCCAAGTGATGACTTCAATTTTGGGCATTTTTTTCGACCAGAAAGGTCTTGGAACTTTTTCAGGAGGAACTCCCCTCTTTGGAAGTTCTTCTTTGACATACTAACCTTTTCCATTGTCATGAAAGCCAATGGGATGTGACCCCATGGTTTCATTTTTTTTGCGCGAGAAATGACAAAATAGGAGAATATGAGGACATTTCATAACAACAAAGACCTAGTATATATACAGTCATACATGTCGACTGATTTGTTTCATTGTCAATAGCTAATGCTAACAGTAGCTACATGGCTTCATGGGTTTCATGACCGACATTGGCGAAGAGGACAAATAATTTTGTCATCCATCACCAGTCACCCCACATTTCCACCGCTCATGGCACTACTTCTTCTGCTATTCAGAAAGTACCTGCCCAGATGTCGGAACTAAAAGGCTGAAAGGTGGCGTTCATGGCACTGGAAATTGGCGAAATATGAGCTCCATCTCAGAAGCTTGTGCCAAAAATGTAGTTTTCCTGATTTATCCAACAATGTCATAGCGACGCATTTCAGGGAGGGAAGGTCTGGAGGTCCGGTTTACAGAGTTGAAAGTTGACATGAACGCAGAACACACGCTTCAATCGCGGCTAGTTCCTGTGGTGTGAGCTCACAGAAAATTGGGCAGTTCCTCCACTTAAACTATGAAAAAGTTCCTGCGGTCGGAAAGTGTCATTTCCTCCCTAGAACAGCTATAAAAACGGTAGCATGCACTCCCTCCTTGAACACATGCCATAATCGGACAAACTCAACCCGCAGACACAATCCCAGTAAGATGTCACTCTAGATAGTCACTCTCTCTTTTACATTGACCTCTGAAAACACTCAATGTGTCGTTCATCTCACCCTGATGTTAATCCGGCACTAAAGGTCCTCATTTTTAACATTTGCAAACGAGGACGCGTTCCCAAGACTGTAATGACTTCCTGTTCCCTGTGGTAGAAAATATAGGTGTATTTGTGTGTTTTTACTTGTACCTGCTACATACTGAGGACCAAAAACAGTATTTTTGCATTAGAGTGAGGACATTTATGGGAAGTGTGGACACTTTGGCCGATCCTCACTTTGTGATACACCTTTAAAGGCCAATTAGATCAAGACTTTAGTTTTAGCCCAAAAGTGAGATTGGGTTTAGGTCGGGTTTAGAGTAACGGTTAGGGTTAGGCACTTAGTTAAGATGGTATGGGACTATGGAATGCATTATGTCAATGAATGTCCTCACAAAGATAGAAGTACAAGGATGTGTGTGTATGTGTGTCAGCATACTCTGGAATCCTCACCAAAGATGATGTCCATGTGTGTTTCTGCCACAGCACCCCACCACCCCCCCCTTTTTTTTAATATCTCATATAATATTTGGTTTTTGTAATCCAGTGAATAATGTACTTTTTTGATTTGTACAGAAACTGTAATATTGCATTCAGCAGTCGTCAGGCTTCTTCGGCGCGTCCGTAGCTGTGGGTGGCCGCCTGTAAATACCTGCCATCATGATCATGCAGGTTTTGTATATATGGAAAAACAAAAACAACTATACAATCAATTCTTCCTTTTTCTCTGTCGCTTGGACTGTGACGATGTTTCTGTTTTAAAGTATCAATCGTTCTGTGTGACTCACTGGGCACCAACTCCAACCCCCCCTCTCCCTCCCCAATGCCACCAAAAAAAAAAAAAGAAAGAAAAAGAAAAGAAAAATCCCCCATTGCATTGTAGCCACCCGCGTTTAAGAGACGCAGCATCTGCCGGCTGGCACGCGTGATGTCATGTGTACCTTTCACCCCACTTTTGAGTCGGTAGTAGAACAACTGGAACATGAAGATTAAAAGTGAATCTGAAGAAGAATTGAAAAAAAAAGAAAAGAAAAGAATCAGTGAAGACGGCAGGATCCGGCGCCATTTGACAAACAGACCCAGACCAAAGTCACAAGCAATACTCCTGATGTCTCCTTTAATGTCACTTTATCACAAACAGGAGAATGGACGGCGTTTCCTCCCCCCTGTGCCCCAGATGTTCTTCTTCTGTTTGGATCGCTCTACGTTACTGTCGGAGCGCTTTTTCTCTTTCTTTTTTTTTTTTTTTTCTTTTTTCTGTTGTATATTTCCCTCTAAAGACTGCCTGCCTCTAGAGTTCTTTATTCTTTTGACTGCACTAAAGATGTCAACTGATGATGTCATGATAAGAGACCGTCCCCCTCTACGGACCGGATGGCAACTATCACTAAGAACTGAACTGCATCTGCTTAACTCTTCGTGGACCCTCGCTGGCGCTCAGTGCCCCCCCACTCCCCTGCAGATGCGTCTGTAACGGGGGGGGGGTTGGGGGTTTAATTGGGTCAGTGTGTGTGTGTGTGCGTCTGTGTGTGTGTTCGAGAAAGAGAGCGTGCGTGTGTGTGTGTGTGTGTCACTCTGACGTCAGAGCCACCGTTCTCTCGTTCCTCCAATCTCCAGCTGTCCGATGTGTGAAAAATGAAACCTACAACCTTGCATGTACTACCAACACTGACGCTGCACCTAGCATGATGACAAACTTTTAAAGGACTCGTGTAGTGTAAAAAAAAAAAAAAAAGAAAAGAAAAGAAAAAAAATCTGCTAAAGATAGATATATAAAATGAACAAAAAAGAATAAAAGAGTTCTTAGTTTACTTTTGCACATGGTTTTGATTCCTTCCTACCAGGTCTGACTGTCTCAAGTTACCATAATTCATGATTCTCACATGCATGTACAATACATACGGTGTTGCCGCTGGAAACCTCAGTTGACTTTTTATTACATTTCTCATTAGTCTCATACAAAGGGAAGATACAGTGTTCTTCATATTTTGGCACTCGAATTCATATGGGTTGGACAACCAAAATATTCGGGACGCCTCTCAGTGTAAACCAGTACAGTTCAACTGCATCACAAAGTACAGTACCAATACCAGTCATTGGAATATGTCAACATCTCTCTCAAAAAAATCCAACATAAAACTCATAAAAACATAAAAAAAAATTTTTTTATATATACTGTATATTCTTCTTCTTTCTCTACTCTTCTTCTAAACATGCAGTGGTCATAATGTTATGGCTGATCGGTGTATATTCTTTCTGATTTTGATGCAAGATGATTTCCGCCTATGGTCCTGTGAGCAGGTAAAATGCCTATGCAATCAATACCAGTGAAAGTTCAAACCACAATGAATCAGCAGTGGACCCTGAATGTGGCTCACATGTGGACGAGACGCGGCCCCCTGGGCCAGGACCGGCCCACCAACAGTCTCTGACTCGCAATGTTGTCTGTGGCTTTCAAGGTGATGCCCCAAAATAGACAATAAAAGGGCATTGATATGTTAATGAATGTAAATGAGAGCAGTTATGATAAATTCTATATTACTTGATTCCAACAGCATTTTTTTTTTTAATTTAGGGGATAAACAATAATTTTTGAAATAATGGCGGTTGCACTAAAGTTGATTTTTTTTTTAGTTTTAATTAATATTTTTACTGTGTTATACTAAAGTGTCCCTAATATTTTGGACAACCCAATCATATGCAATAGGTTGACAAAATACTAGGGATACCTCTCAGTATAACCCAGGACAGTTCAACAGTATTACAAATTCCAGTCTCTATAATAATCATTTAAATATGTCAAAATCTCTTTCAAACCGATACAATAAAAAATTCAACATAAAACTCCTCCTGAAAGGAGGATTTATTTCAGGGCTGTTGTGTTATATTTTATGGTAAACATGCAGTGGTCATAATGTTATGGCTGATCAGTGTATATAATGCACTCTGGGTGACACCAGCACCCTCTTCAACCTCAATAATAAACACAATAGCCTTGTGTTTTTCACAGTTTCAGCCAAAACGGCAACATAAGTTTTGCAAAAGAATTGATAGCAAAGGCGTTGGTATTGGATTGTGTTAGTGTTCTTAATAAAATGACACACTGAGATGATCACTGACTGATCCACAGCATGGCTCACCCCAGTTTCCATATCTGGCATCTTGTTGTTCTTCAGGTGCGATTTGTTTTTTCAGAAAAAAAATATCTCATCATTCACTTGCACTGTTTCCTGTTGTCATCGGTTTCAGACTCACTATCTTTCGATTGGTGATAAAACTGGTGGAAATGTGTCGTGCACGGTGTCGCCGGCGGCCGCCGCGCCGGCTTGTTTGGCTCGCAGGCAGCCGAATTTTTCTTGCAGACAAAATTGCTAATGTGTTTGGTGTCAATCAGACTCAAGGTGAGGCTGGATTAGGTAGACCAAAGTGTCTCCAGCGTTCTGCTGCTGCTGGTTTTAATCTTCACCTCACACAGGGAGTGAAGTCAGGTCATCACGTCCTCTGTGCGCGCGCGCGTGTGTGTGTGGAGCCGTGAAATGTAAATGCGGGTTTCGCTCTTCAAGTTTGGTTAAGAAGAAAGAGATGAATATAATCCCAAACGTTATTTTAAAAACTTGTTTTGCTTCCTCCAATCGCACAGTAATCTGAGAAAAGCTGTGCGGTCAAA
>CAAKHG010027074.1:12986-23138 GCA_901007715.1 Dactylopterus volitans | reverse complement strand
AAAGAAACACACATTACACACAAGCAGATGCACAAATACACACACAAAAGCAAAAAAACACACACACACACACACACACACACACACACACACACACACACACACACACACGCACACACACACACCATCTTCCCCAAGTCGCCTTTTTGTCAAAGAAAATCTACTTATTTTTGATGATTTATCATCACAATGGAACATTTCATCAACTATCAAACAGGGGAAAAAAATGTTCTGGACCAGCTCAGACATTTTCTAGTTTCTTTTATGGGTCTCGATTTGATCCAAAACTTTTTTAAGAATACTAAGTGCTGTGCCACAAAAAGAATAGATAAATTAAAAAATAAAAACACGCTGCAGCATTTTGACTGACCTCAGAAGCCCTCACAGGATGCAGCCAGTGTGTTTGAGGTTTCTGGGTTGAAGTCCTGCCTTAATCCTACAGGGGGAGGTGTTACTCTGCAGGGACTGGACCTGGAGCCTGGGATGGAGGGAAGATGAGAGACGGAGGAGAGGGCAGCTGAGGTGAGTGGCAGAGTGGCAGCGACAGCCTAAAACCTCACCGCAGTCCCAGCAGGGTTATCTAATGAGCTGTGTCAGAGGCTCTATTGGCTCTGATGAGCTCCGCATCTTTCTCACTGTGTGAAAACGGAGAGGAGGTCATCCCTCAATTTCAAGTGATGTGCCCCGTCTCGTTATCTTACATCAGGTATATAGTTGTTTGAAAACAACTGGATTTTATTTTTCATGGCTTGGTTTTAATGTAGCGATAGATGCATTTTTGTCTTTTTTTTTTTTTTTTTGACTGACTTAAATCTTTGAGTCACATGCAAATGAAATTGCCCTTCAAGGGAGAGATTCAGATTGGATGGGAGAGAATCATAAACACCTTTCCACCTACCTTAGGTGCTGTTATTATCCTGCAGAGGAGTGATGGAACATTTCCCTTTGATTATCAGGTAACTTGGTAAATAGCCAATATTATTTCTGTTTATTCTGTTTCCTTCGACTATAATTTAAATCGTGAGTCATAATGCTCATATTGACAAGGCAAGAGCTTCTTAACAATTTCCAGCATCTTTGATAAATGTTTTTCTGGGATGTCTCGTTTTCAGCTACTTAGAGGAGCAACGGTTTAGTAGAATTAGGCACGAGTGGTGATTGAAGCTACACGCTGTTTTTGCAATATGGCAGATGTATTGGCGAGACCACACTTACCGGCGATAATGCAGCATCACCTCTTCTTGATTAAAAATGAACAAATAAAAGCTAAGTGCAGACATGAAAGCACTGAAGTCAAGTGAGCTTAAGAGCAGAACTCGTCCCATGTTTTTCTTGCTGACTGAGCTTCTAGGTTCTGTAGGTGCCCCAATATTTCCAACAGTGTGAGTCAGCCGGAACGTCAGATGCACTTTAATGAGAGCAGGAACTGTTGTGTTTGGGCTGGACAACCACCGGCCCAATGTGCACATGCAGATGGTTTTACATCAAGGGTGAAAATTCAGAAGAATAAATCCCATTAAAGGTTCAATCAACCTTAATTAAGACCAGAAGGGATGCTGGTAGATCATGAGGTGAAACGTTGCAGTGGGAATCTTTTACGTGGCTGGCAGAAGACACACACAACACCAGCTGTCCTTGAACACCGGAACAAAACCAGTCACAGACTCAAGTGGTAGGACGCCAAAAATCATCTACCAGGCATAAGTGGATTGCAAGCGCAAAGTCGAGGATGACACGATAATGTCTGCAGCTCACAGTCTCATATGCAACACGGAAAACACAAAAACACGTCGATGGTGACATGGAAACACCGGAGACCAGAGACAAGAAAAGAAGCTGAGAGACCCGCTCCCGCTCGCTCGCTTGTCACAAGAAGTATGTTTGAAACTGACAGCAGAAGAAGCAGTCGGTGCCGAAACAGGTGTTTTACACAGCGTTCGCCAAACCACTGAAGCAAACCGTGATATTTTGGCAAAATGTTCATGACTCTAAGACCTGACACATTTTAAGCTACAGCCACTGGAAGAAATGGCACACATTAGGCTCTTTTGGCACAGCGGGGAGATGACTGGCAGGAGTTACACGGGAACTAGTTTGGGCTGAGTCGATTACATCCATAAATAAGCTCTCATTAACGGTGAGAAGTTAGATACACTGTTCCAGACTACAAACGGATTTTGTGGTGGCCAGTGATCATGTGGCCTGATCTCAAGTGTTTAAGGATAATCTCCAAGTCGACAAATCCTTGGATGCATATAATTTTGTACTCTGTGGTCATGTGTCTGCAATATTGTGTGAGAGATGTTTGTGATCTCTGATCTGGCACGTGGCTCTGACAGATATGCTATGAAGAGTGCTGACCTCTGCCCCGTTATTGTGTGCACATATGATAATGTTACACAGAAACCAGTCTATATGCTGTGTGTGCGTGATGTCACAACTCCACAAGCTTTCCAGATGGTAGGCAGGCAACTGGAGGCAGGTTGCGAGGCAAGTTGGAAACAGCAGTTAGTTTTGTTTTGTTTTTTTAACGGAAGGTCCAATCAATCAAAACAACCGAGAAAAGCAGTGGCTATTTGTTAAGATAAGATAAGATATTCCTTTCTTCATCACACAATGGGGAAATTTACAGTATCCCAGCAGCAAGTGGACAGTAAGAAAGAGCGTCAATAAAAAAAAAAGAACAATAAATAGTAAGTAAGTGCAAGAGAATAGTAAACAATAGCAGATAAAAGTGATATGTAGAGAGCAAATAAGTGCTATTGAGATAGAGTGATAATATATATAACTACTGTTCCTGAAAATAGTGGTACATAAAGGAGCAACTGGTGGATCAGATCCGGTTTGCAGAGACCGCCTCATTAAAGGTACTGAGCGTTAAATCCTTCTGCTCTGCCCAAAATTAAAAAAAAAAAACACCGACTAGAGTGGTGATGTCACAGGAAACCTGGCGAGCTACAAGGGCAATATTATCACCCAGTGGTGTTTGTTCTGTAGCTAATGTTTCACAGTTTTAGCTAATTAGCTGGTAACAGGAAACAGGAACAGCAGCGGCTTTGCTGCTGCTCAGCAAGTTAGCACAAAGTCCAGAATCAGATATTTCAAACTGAATTATAATAATAATGAAAATGAAATGTTAAGTATTTTGAAGCTATATTGATACAAATATGAATAGCCTTAAGATATTAATGTTATTTAGGCAATGATTGGTGCAGTTTTGGGAGATTTTCAGCTTGTTGAGCTCCAAAAAGACACTTGACCTTCATGTGCTTTGGTTTATCAGATACAGGACCCATGGTAAACCCAGGGTTCCTGAATTTCATTTTCGGTTACGTTAAGGCGCTGAGATTGTTTATTATTATTATTATTATTATTATTATTATTATTATTATTATTATTATTATTATTATTATTATTATTATTATTATTATTATTATTATTATTATTATTATTGTTATTATTGTTATTATTATTATACATGCAAACTAACTAAAAGCCACTGGACTTTAGTGTCACCAAAGTTTCTTAATATCACTCAGTGTTTGAATCTTGCACATGAAGGAGAAAGGACAAAACTGTTCATATCCTAATATTTTGTGAAGCTGAATATATCACTTAAGAACAAAACAACAGGAAATAATTTTTTTTGGCACAAATGTCAGCCCATAGTTGACTCTATGACCACAAAGTAAAGAACACCATGTTCTCATGAAAGGCTCTGTGGTTAAGTGTGCCTTTGCTGTTGTGGCCTTGTAGCAAAAACTACTTTCCTCTTTCCATTTTCAAGTACACCAGAGTCAACATAGTGGTTAAAATAGTTAATTTTAGTAAATAAAAGTGGAATACGTGTTCATTCATGGATTTTCCTACTTTGCAGAAAATGTGCTGCGTAGAATTGACGCTGTATGAATGTAATGTATGTATATGTACGTATATGTATAACACCAGTGATGCATTTTTCAGTTCTGCCTTTTGTGCTGCATTACTGCCAGTAAACTGCAGAGCCACTGGGCTGAATGTCCCCAAGGACAGACGAGCAGACCAAGAAAGAGCTTGGACTCATAAACAGTAATTTATTGCGATTAGACCAATTAAGATCAGGCTCACACTACAGAGGTTTTGGGCCAATTTATTCACGTTTCACCAACCCAGTGATTGACTCTCCTCATTCGCTGGCATGGTCGGCACCAATGTTTGGCCCAGATTTTTTGGTAAGAGGATAATGCATCCAATAACATCAGTAATATCAAACAAATATTTAAGAGTGAAAATCAAAACAACAACAGCAATTGTGACAAAAACATAGGCGACAACAACAAAAAATAACAACAGTAATGTATGTATAATATCAGCATTCTAAACGTTATATAGCCTATTGAGTAGAATATAGCCTTGCGTGTGCATGCATGTGTGCGTGTGCATGTGTGCGTGTGCATGGATGTGCGTGCATGTGTGCATGCATGTGTGCGTGTGTGCGTCAGCTTTGAATGTTTGTCATCAGGAAAGATTCGGAGTTAGAATGGAGCTTTGCAACCTTGCAACAACAAACCCAACTGGAACCCAGGTGGCGAACCAAGCGGCCAGAGCCACCCACGGCCCCACATGGTAGGCAGGGCCCATGGGAACGCACCACTGGGTCTGCCATGTGATTACCCCCAAGGGGGAGCAAAAGAGGGACACGAATGGCCCACAGCAGCACAGGACAGGGCGGGACCCCAGCCTGGCCCAGATTCTGTACCCTGAGTGGAAGTGAAGTCTGAGGCCCCAAGACCCCACACAGCAGGGACCCACCCAGGCCTCAGGCAAGGAAACACCAACCCAGATAGGCCAGAGCCCCCCAAAACAGGGGTTGCACAAGGACTAGGGCAGAGGGCCATGACAGGAGCCCCCAAAGCCAGTGACCATTTCTCCAGAGACAGTGGCCGCCTGGCCAGTCCAGGATCCAACCACCCATGCAAGAGTTAGGGTAGAGCACATGATCCCACACATCCACAACCATGTTAGTTTTCAGTTTTTCGGCAACTTAAATTTGATTGAATTTTGTGAAAAAATGTCATATTTAATTTTCAAACCGACAAAACTTTGTTTTCTGTATAGACTCATTCTGAATTTGACGCATACAACCAACCACTAGGAGCTGCTAGTATTGCCGCCTCACCAGATAGAGACAATTAACATTCCTTCTGCACAGTTCCAGAAAGTCCACTGGGGCGATATGAATGGGTGCTTCAGACACACAGATGCACTGATCTCTTACTTGTCTTTTAGAGGTGTAGTTTACCCTGGATCATGGTCTGTAAGGCACCCGAGGCTCCTCACATGAGGATTTTGTGAGACTGTAAATTGATGTTTAGATCTGGAGAAAAAATTTGGTATATTGCTGAGGCCCATCCAGTCCATTAGCACTGCATTTCAACACTCCGAAAGGGCTTTGCTGAATTTTTGAACTCCTGTTTGCATGGTGCTCATCGGATACAAACCTGGAAATGGATCAAGACCAAGATGAACACACAGAATGTTTACGTACGTTTGTATGTTAATATACAGGAAAGTTGCAGTTCTTTAGTACTTATGAGGATTTCTGTATATTTTTCATTATTGTACTCTTGATTACAGGCTTAGCTATTCCAATGCATTCCATTCAAATAAAAACCAGTGTTAAATCTACTAGACAACAAAAACAGACCTACTGTTTCTACTAAGCACAATACCTATTATTTCAATACACCAGTTTTTTTCTGCTCCGAGCTGAATGTGACAATATTTGAAATTAATTAAGTACTATAAACAGGTACAACTACACTGACAATTTTCAAATGTCTTAAAACAACAGCCAGGTGCCCCCATGAACCCTAAAACTGCAAACATGCATCTCCTTGTTCAATATAGATATTAAAACGACATTTCTCATGCTTTCATTGTGAATGATTTATTCACAAGGTTGAATATCCAGTAAACACGCACACACACACACACACCACGCACACACACACACACACACACACACGCACGCACACACAGCTGTGTGCAAGATCTGTGAATCACTTGAGTGGTTATGCAATGCCTCGAAAGTTATCCGTGTAAGGCTTTATCCATGGCACAGCATGCATGAGTAATTTTTGATCAGATTTTTGAGTTTGGAATCTGCTCTTAAGACACTGACCTTCCAAGAATTGAGTCCAACACCAACGCTAAAACATCAAGGCATTTATATTTAATTGCGCAAGCAAAAAATGTATCAATGCAATTCTTAAATAGATATTGCTTTAGATAAGATACAGTTAAGATTTTGGCAAAGTAGATCTCAAATCATGACAGAACAATAAATTACAAATGTAGTATTTGTTCAGCCAACATAGGCTAACATTCATAGTGATTATGACGGTCGCTGACAGAATGATTTATGTTGTCAGCATGATCACGAACAAAAAGCATATACATCAAGGTATTTTAAATCTTGCAAAGTAGAATATGTTAAAGCTGAGTGGAAGGACAAAAAATACAATCAACTCATCCTCCTCAGATGACTCTGACTGGTGGTCAGAGCATTAACCGTGAAACTTCAAACGTGCATGTCTGTGTAAACACACACACTCAAACCACAATTGCTGCTTCTGCCATCCAGTGCACAAACTCACGGAGCCAAAGATGATGTCAACCATGCCATGTGTTTCATTTCCCTCTCAAGTAATGAGGGACTGAGCATTGGTTCCCAGATCGAGACTGTATCATTTTACATCCGTGATGTTTTTCTAATCCGACTCTCTCGATAAATTTCTCAGTTAGCTCCAATGAAACATCCACGATACCAATAAAACCAGGTAAAGCTGCATTAGTTTCTTTTCAAACAGTTTGCTACAATTATGCACATGGGAAACACACTGGAACACAAGAGCACCGCACTGCTTTGAATAAGTGTTTGGCAATGGTCAAATGAGCGGGCCTCAAATCGGAGGCTGTGAGGAAGTAAAGTCTTACGTAGATATATTTCAGGGTCACACTCCCACACACCATCTACCCCCATGTCCAAACCTCCAAACCACAGGCATCTTGGCAGACACTAAAGCAGGCCTGGCCAAACCGCGGCTCGCGAGCCACATGCAGCTCTTTGCCTGGTTTCATGCGGCTCTTACGTTCATGTCGAATTTTGTGTTTGTGTTTGTGTTTTTTAATATGTATGTGTATGCACGTTCGCTTAGCTTGAGTTCAATACGGTATGTTTGTCTCGCGCACATGCACTTTGACACAAATTGAAAACCTTATGGTGAGTATTGTGCCAGGTTCGCTCTCAAAATGGCAGGGAAAAAATGCACTGCAAAGCAAAAATATGAAGATGAGCACAGGACGTTTATTACTCGTTTATAAGTGGGAGAATTCCTTTTTTGTTGTTGAACATAATGGCAAGCTATTCTGCCTTAAATGACAGGCACCATTAGCGCATTTCAAGGCTTCAAATCTTCAGCGCCACTTCAGCTCACTCCATGCTAACATTGACCAGGAATTTCCTGAAGGGTCTGAATTTCGCAAACACAAGTTTGTCACTTTGAAAAGTCAGGCAGAAAAGAAGACAGTTGTTCCAGAAATTAACTCAGCACTCAGACCATAATACTTGCATCTTATCAACTGGCTTGGAATATTGCACGGGCTAAAAAGCCATACAGTAAAGAGGAGTTTGTTTAAAAAAAGCCTCAGTGACATTGTTGAAATTTTGTGTCCTGAAAACAACCAACTAAAACGAATGGACATCCAACTCTCACGCCACACTGTTGAACACAGAATATCGGACATTAACATGGCTTGTTAACAATACATCTACTGATTCGCTAACTTGGACACATCATCAGTGTTGATTTCTGGACTCACAGGGTGTTTCGGGTCCTTCAACAGACACCCTCCTCCAGGTGACCCGGCCGAGGTTTGCAAGGCCCCAGTCTGTGTCCAAGTGGCATGCTACTACCCCCACGGCTCTCCCCTCTTCAACCAGAGCCATCTGGAGGCTTTTTCCGCTGCCTCCATGTTGTTGCCTATTGCTCTTCTCCGGTTTGCACCTGTTATGCCCAGTGTGCTGTAGGCTTTGCTCATGGAGTGGCTGGCAAATCCCCGACTGTCCACGTCCACTGGCATACACCTGGTCCTCCACCCACTCCTTCAACAATCCTCCACCAACTTCGTACTTCTCCCTCTTTCTTTCCTGAGCCTCCTCCATCAACTCCTCCCAGGGACCCATCAGCTCCAGCAAGAAGAGTTGTTTTGTGGCCTCTGAGTCCAAGATGATGTCGGGTCTCAATCTGGACTGGGAGATGTGTGGTGGAATTTTCAGCTGCCTTTCCAGGTCTACTGTCATCACCAAGTCTCGGGCCATAGAGAGCAAACCAGCACAGCAGGTATTCAATGTTTTCTCCACCGTTTGTCCTTTTTTGACAAAGTGGATGGCCTTAGCTGTGGCTTGGGTGTGTCAGCTTCCCGCGATCCCCTTGCTGATTGCTTCAGCGATGGATTTGAGGACCTAGTCGTGCCTCCATCGATACCAGCCCTCACCCAATGCCTTGGAGCAGCTGCTCAGGATGTATTCCAGTGTCCCTATTTTGGAACACAGGGGGCATGCAAGTGTTTCTATCTTGCCCCATGTGCATAGGTTAGATGGGCTTGGGAGGACATCATAGACCCCCTGAATCAATAACTTGATCCTCTGGGGGTTCCAGGTAAAGATATTCTTCCAGGTGACTCCATCACCTGCTCCCACTTCATCCAGGCGCCCTGCTGCCGCGTGGTCACTGCTCTACTGGTTCGCTCTTTCTCGACTGAAGCTCGCACCTCCTCCTGCACCAACCTCTGCGTCTCTCTCCTGCTGGCGGAGTCGTATCGGGTCGCTGTTCGGCTCCCCAGTCCGGCTTTGCCTAGCGCCACTGTTCCGAGGATGGCTTTGTGCCTCAGTTGAGTTTCTGCCTGCTGGACCGCATCAGCCATCCACTTCCTTGAGGGGGAGCCTGAGCTTGTTGGTTTTCCTGTACAGCCCAATGTTGGTTAGGCTGCGTGGCAATCCCAGCCATCTGCGCAGCTAGCTGCTCACGCTTAGCTCAAAACCTTCCACCACAGTCATCGGGAACTCGGGAGCCCAGACTTGTCCACTGTTCTTAACCAGCCCTCTAGTTGAGCACTGGTTACCTTGATGGGATCTCTGTCATTCAGGTTGCAGTTGAAGGCCTTTCCAAGGCTCTTCACCGGCTTCTCAGTGACTGACGGGATCTTGTGTTCTCCCAGGCTGAGGCGGAATTCGTCTGCGACCTTCCCCTTCTTTAGAACCAAGTGTTTGCGTTTGTCAACAAACTGAAGCTGTTCAATACGTATCCAGGGAGATTTAACACATTTTCCCACTCTGCTAAAAGCCAGAAAGAGCAAACAGCCAGATATGCACGAGTGGTTGAAAACCTTCAGGAAAGCTTTGTGACCCGGTTCCATGATCTACAACTGAAAGGGCACAGATTATGATCCTTGTCAACCCGTTTAATGCGGAGACGGACTGTTTGAAAGCCCTGCTAGTCACAGTTAAAGCTGCGGGTAAGTTAGAGATGATCGATCTTTTTGAAGAGGACCAACTGAAACCTGCTTTAAGGGAAAGGACTATTGAGTTCTGGAAAAGTGTGTCATTGAAAAATACCCAGATGTCAAATGGGAAGTTTTAAAGATACTGTCAATATTTTGGTCAACATGTGTTGCGAGTCTGTGTTTTTATGCCCTGAAACAAGCAAAATCAAACCATCGATCTGCTTTGACAAACAAGTGAAAAGGATTCTTTTGAGTGGCAACAACTGACTATAAACCAGGTTTGAAGAGGATTGTTCAAGGCAAGAATAAGAAGTCCCACTAAGGAAAATGCATGGAAAGGGAAAAACACTGTTTTTAGACTTTGTTGAACTGAGAGTTTGTGTATGTGAGACAGTGCACAGGATTTTAATTGTTGAAAATGACTGGCCTGTGGTCTTCGTACTGTAGCAGTCAATGTTTGTCATTATCATGTTGCTGTGTGACATTTACAGTAAGTCTGGCTGAGCACAGATCTGTGTGTGTGTGTATGTGTGTCTTCCTTCAGATTGAAGTCTGTAACAGTCTAAGCTTTGTGTTGGCCGAAGGATTATCACGGCTTTGCCACCA
>CAAKHG010027070.1:0-11251 GCA_901007715.1 Dactylopterus volitans | reverse complement strand
TGGATGGAGAGGATGATGGATGAGATGGATGGATGGATGGATGGATGGATGGATGGATGGATGGATGGATGGATGGATGGATGGATGGATGGATGGATGGATGGATGGATGGATGGATGGATGGATGGATGGATGGATGGATAGATAGATAGATAGATAGATAGATAGATAGATAGATAGATAGATAGATAGATAGATTTCTTGTGTCACAGCAGGTCATTAACAATCATACCAATAGAATACAAGCTACACGCAGTAAACGTGTGTGTGTGTGTGTGTGTGTGTGTGTGTACAAGTATGTACATATGCATATCTATATGCATATGTATCTGTACACCTGACTAAATGGCTATACAAGGAATAAGTGGCAGTGGCAAGGTATGTACATATGCATATACATCTATAAAACATAAGACTGCACAAGCTGATGCGGGAAATCTATACAACCATACAAGCAGTAACGGTAACAAAATACAACATACTTATCTTTGTGCAATGTGTGGAGTAGTACAAAAGTGGCCCGAAGACCTTTTTATGAAATGGGGGAAGTCAAGAATCTTTGCCATTTCCAAATAATATCCAGGTAATATTTGTCATCCAGAGGTGATAGCAGACAATGTGAACCCAGGCAGAGTCATTTGTATTTATGAAGTCAAATATCACAATCCGGAAGGTGGCTCTGCAATCTGTACAGTGCACAGCTTCCTGTATCCTTTGACCTGTGATATGAATAAACTCCCCATGATATTCTTTTAACAGGGGAAAAATGGAGGGAACGCAAGCAGAGCAGTAATGGGTGGGGGTGGAGGGTAGAGGTGGAGTGGAGGGGGAATAGACCGGGACTGCACAAATCACAGGCCTGTTAACAAGGTGACACTGTTATAAATAGGCTCTTGTAGGAAACAAATGTACCTGCAATCATTTTCATCCAAGACAATAAAATTCTCCATTGTTGCCGATTGTTACAAAATTCGTAAGTCCCGGTTTGACTGAAAGCACAGAGTAATTTTACGCATTGACAGGCAATATTATGGGGTTCAGATTATCGATATCTACAGGCAACACATTGGAGTAAACTGATATTATTCACAGACGTGCAGGGCAAAACCCAAATTGAGTGGCGGATGTCACAGGCGAAGTGACCTCCGGGATACTATGATAGACAGTTTTACTGCATTCTGATTAGACAACACACTGAACCACTGAATTATTGCTGCAGCTCTCAGACAGTTGCAGACAGATAGGCGTCACCTAGAGCAACCGATACATCCCGCACCGCCGATAATGGCTGCTTCAGTCGGAGCCACGGGCCTGACCGGGAGCAGATGGTGCTCAAAGATGAAAGAGCAACTAACAGAGCGATGGTGGCAGCAAACAGACCTTTCCGAACAAGATGTTTAGCCTGGGGACTGCTTCCATAAAGACTCCTTCTGGGGCCCCAAGAAAACACATAAGGAGTGTCCGCACACACACGCACACACACACCCACACACAGGCGAACACGGTCAAAACAATGGGAGGTTATTAATGGTCAGGTGTCGCTGCAGCCCTTCTCCGGGAACTCCTGCCAACTGCATCCCGCGAGGAGACGTAATCATCGCCCTGCCCCGCGAATCGTTCTCAGGTGCACCAGCTGCCCGATGTCCTCCGGTCAAACCGGATCCGCAATCACATAATGGTCACGCAAACTGTGCCTCGGGTGATTTAGGCCTCTGCAGCGGCGACAAACTTCAATTTGTCGATTTTATCATGCGGGTGGAGCAGCAGGCTCCCGAGCAGGGACGCTGATGGGGAAACCGAGGGGGAGGGGCTACATCAGGTGGCTATAAATCTCCCTCTCTGGGACCCTTCTCTCAGAGCATACCAGAGAGCCACGTGATGGATAACTGGCGTCTGGTAAAGGGTATTGATGTGCCTGTCAGGAAACCGAGACTGTACGCTCCATCTTTGGACAATGATGACATACTGTAAACACAAAGATGGAGTAAGATAGCCAAAGAGCATAGAGGTGTGGGGGGGGGGGTTGATATGAATATACAGTGACTGGCTGCAGAGAGGCGGCGGATGCCAGCGATCGCGTTTGGTTCCGATGTTCTTCCCAGACACGGCGAGATCAGCGCAGACCTCCTGGATACTACTCTATTACCTCTCGGCGCACTCGCTCACTATCACATTAGAAAATGTCATTATGATGCCATAAACAGAAATTTCGATGGACCGGGGAATGAAACGGGACATTTCCCCCGCACCGCATTAGCGGCGCGCGTTGAACACTATGCTCTTCTCCGGCGGCGCGGTCATATTTCACCGGTGCGGCAGTGGTCGCCCGCTTCTCCGCAGCTCCCCCTGCGCTCGCTCGGACCACAAACTGCCCAGTGAGCACACCGGCGGCTGATAAGTCGCGAGAAGCCCCATCTGTTGGTCGTGCCGCTGCACAGATTTCAGCCTCCTGAGCTGGGCGGCGTTCAAAACCTACAGTGTATGTAATAGATGTTCAGTCAACTGGGCTGCTACAGGCTGATGCACATTATGGTGACACACTGACCTCCAGTGACTTCACAATGCGCCGATAATGAACTGGACCGTTTGTGATGTGTGGTTGTCATAGGCCATTTTTTTTTCTTTTCTTTTCCTTCTTTCTTTTTTTTTTTTTTAAACCTTTTAACTGCAGCCAAGGTTTGTTCCCCCCGAGCACTCATAGTTCTTTCTTGGCAAGGCCAAGCGACACATTCGCAAAGTCTCACGGCGTCACGCCTAGAAGCTGTCCACCGTAACCAGCGGGGCCCTCATGCCTTTCTTCACAGCGGCGACTTTCTTTAAAGTCTCTTCCAGCAGAGTAAAGCATCCAAGTTCTAATCCAGCTTCTTGTTGTTGAGCTAATGCTTTCATACTGAAACTGTGGTCGAACAAAACGAGAGGAGGTTTGAGCTAACGCATATTTGGGACTAGTTCCTTTCAACGGTCTTAAATAACCTCACCATATTTTACAAGATGGCGCCGATGACTCGTGCGCCGAGGCTTTGACAGGTTTGTGATGTGCAGATTTATCCTGTCTCCTGTCGCCGCTCGCCCCGATATGGAACAGGAACCTTCAGAACTGGCGGAGGACGCTGGTGATGAAGTGAATGAGAAGCAGAGCAAAGCTGCAAGCCCGGAGAACAAAAGTCCACCCAGTGGAAGTTGGCTGCAGGGGTTTCATTGCCACATCTACCATTAGGTTGCTCAAAGAACTAGGAATCCGCAGGCAGGCACTGCGCCAGGCCATAGACGGAATATCAGGGACGGCAGAACGCTGCGGCCATTGGATATGGTTCAGGATGAAAGACCCGAGCTGCGCCCCGAATGGGCCAAACAACCGGGGATGATCAGCCTGTGGTTGCCCGTCCTCAGCAGAAGTCTACTCAAAGGCCCAAAACATGCCAAAGTACACGTCACTAACATCCACTTATGTTCACTAACATCCACAGGGGATCCCAGGCTGCTACTGTGCTTCAGTAAACGTTTCATGTGTCTCGTGCGGAGAGCCTTAAGACCAATAAGGGATAATCACCATCTTGTCCAGTGTTATTAGCTTGCTTTGACAAAACCGCTGTGATGATTAAATAGAAGGCAGGACAGCTAATAGCAGCCAGAACAATTTTGCATCCCCTTCCGTAGGTGCCTCGTAAATTTTGAGGGCAGCTATATTTTGAGTTTTATGATTGGATGCATGTGAGCAGCTCGGGGAGGCCGCTGATGTTAGCCAGAGCAGAATCAAACAGTCAGGCTAGCAGATGTTAGCGTCCCCGTAGTCAAATAACTCTTGAATTTTGGAATGCACCTATATTCTGACCTTTAAGGTAAAATGGGCTCAACATGGACAGTTGGCAACCTGAGCCAAAATATGATGCATGACTTCAAGCTCAACGTGGCCCTATATATATATACATATATATATAGATACACACACACACACGTGCAAAAATGGTGGTTGAGAAAAGCAAATATGACACACACGCGCACACGCACACACACAAAGATTTCTTCCTTAATAGCAAGCTGCGGAGAGCTATCATTTCCCTGTTGATGCAATCAGGCAACTCAGCCCACCTTAAATTTATGCTTGCATATCAGACATGTACTAAATTACATTCCTTTTTCACACATAATCGCGTCCACACACACACAAAACATTCACTGTTGAAATCGCACTCCAGTATTTATGATGCTTAAAAAACAGTAGCAAACAAAGATTAAAAAAACAAAAAACAACAACAACAACATACTGCGTATACAAAATCATATTTTGATAATTACCATCTAAAGTGTCAGATTCAAGTTTTTGTTACTTAAAGGAACTTTTTCACAGAATCGGCATCTTAATCTATTTCAAACACCTCATGTTTATTGTAAGATGTAGTGGCCGAGTTATGCTCATGTGTTGAGCAATCAGCGCGCCCACACACCCTGAACAATAGAAATAAAGTTAAAAATGAAAAAAAAAAAAAAAGTTTCTACTGCATGCTGCACAGACAAGTGGTATTGTTCAGTCTGAAACACTGGGGATATTAAAATTCTACAGAAGATCATTTCATGCGGGCACGGCAGTGACACAACAAAAAACACACGCACACACACACACACACACACACACACACCCCTGTTCATCAGTCAAACTGCGGGGCTAGTTGGGGATCAAGGAAGCAGCAGATCTTACCGGAGCAGAAGGATAACAGACATCTATTAATCTTACCTCCTCTCCTGTCAGATAGTACGCCGACAGCAGCCCGCCGACATAACGGATGTTCACCTCAAAGAGCGACGCTTCGCCGTTCTGTTGAACCAAGAGAAAGACATCAATTTGTCAAAAAAAATCACACTCAGCCACGGCAATGGTAAAGCAGATTACACATGTTTATAGACAATAACAGACTCCAGTGCTCATCAAAAAATAGATTTTTATGAGAAAGACCAATCTGCACCAGCGCGCGCGCGTCAAATCTTTCTGGCGCGTTTCCACAAGAAGCAGAGCCTCCGGCTGACAAATTGCATCTTTCAATGAAACCTGTGGAAAGAATGCAAACACTTTCTTTTTTGGAATCACAAACGTTGCAATATTTGAAATGTGGATGATGAATCTCCTGGGCATTGTATTTTTTTTTATTTTTTTTTTGCACCAACTTTATTTCAAATTAAGTTCATAGAGCATTTTTTTAGGGGACTATTTTTATTTGTGGAGCATTTCCAGTAGCCGAGTGCTCATTTTTAAGGATGCAGAAGGGACATATGAGACATGGAGTGCAACAGCGGGACTCACGGATGCTTATGGTAATAATACTACACTATATCACACAGTGTCGTTCGTAGAGTGAATTAATTTTTACTTTTGAAGAAAGAAATAAGAAAAATATGGGAATCACCACTGTCGCTTCTGCCGAGTTATATCATCCTTTTAGTATTTTTATTTTTTTTTTTTTATTTTAAATCGTATTTATTCAATTCTTCAAATGGACAAATACAAACAGGACACAAGAACCAAAGAAGTCTACTCATACTACAAGACTGATCCGTGTGCCCATATCACAAAAGCAGGTTGTGACAATGATGGCAACATAAGAAAGAGAACCTGAAAAAAAATGATGGTGACATATATTAACCAGAGTAGTACGAGTCAAATCCATGTTCATTGTTTCCGAATCAGACGTGCGACGATGAATAATCTCATTATCTGTTCAAATCCAGAAAATAGTCAATTCCCAAGAGTGGGAATCCAACGCTTCCTCCATTTCTGCAGGAGCAGATGAGTCCTTCCGTCAGCATCAATGTTTTCCATTGTCGCCTACTCTGAGATCAGAGATTCCCACATGGAGATAGACCCACTTCACCATTATAGCTTTCCTTAGCCGCTGAATTACTTCCTCACTTTTTCCCCCCACATCTTTAGGGGGAATTTCCTCATCGAACGCCGCCAGCTCGACACGACAAAATACAATGTAGTCCCAACCAGACGGGCAAGAAATATGGATCCCCACAATCCAAGTAAGCTCTCGCTCGCAATTGCTCTCATTGGCATTTGTTTGATGTTTATCTCCCGGAAAGAACGGCGGCGTTCGGTATCTCGCCCGAGCAGCAGCCGCAGCGGGTCGCCTGGCTGCAGATGGACACATCAGTAAACTTCTGCTTTACGAGGCAGTCCCTCTGCCCGCTGGCCTCCCGTGCTCCCCATATTCTCTCTGTAATGGAGATTCCCTCTCCAAAGAAATCAACCGCCGCCCGCGGGCCAGCCTCAAAAAGTCAAGCCAGGAAGTTAACGCCACATAATCGCGTTCCCCAGCGTTCTGTTTCCTCCTCGGTCCGAGTCCAACGACCGGCGCAGCGGTATTGATTGATGGAAAGAACATTCACTGACTGAGTTTTATCTAAACTCTTTTGCTTCTTCGCTGCACCTTCAAAATGTCATCTCCTGCTTTTTTCTTTTTCTTTTGTGTCTTTGAAGGATAACAAAACAGATTTTTTTTCTTCTTTTGGCTGAAAAGTCAAATCACCCGCCGCCAAAAAAAAGTACTTTAGAAAGAGAAAATATTTGAGAGTATTCATGCCGTAAACTATCAAACAGCGCTTTGTTTACTGTGACTGCAGACCACAAAGTGTTGAGCTTTATCGGTGGCAGCTTGACAGCAATGAAGGATAAACGTGAAAAATAGAGCAACCGATTAGACGCTGAGCATGAAATTAAAGCTGTGGTTTCTACCACGTGACCCCGTTAATTAATAATACTATTAATACTTGGCTGACTTTCTTCTTTACTGACTGAGAGCATAACAAATTTGAGAAAACTTCTTTTTCTTCTTTAAGTCGTGCTCGGCGACTTAAAAATAATAAACATGCCGCTCAATGTGGCTATGGAGCATCACTTTTTTTTTTTTTTTTTGCTACTTGTAAACCGCCAAAACACTCCATCTTTGCAGTAGCACATCTTTTCTTTTTCCCCCACGCATTTTGGCGCTATATGACAACTTTGCTTGCTAAACTATTACATATGACACGACCACGGGTCAGTTCTCAATCTGTGTGACCACCTCAGTTATAATTAAAGAAAAAGGAACATGAAAGAGCTTTCCATTAAAAAAAAAAACAAAAAAGAAAAAAAAACTCTTATGACACTGAAGTATTATTTTTATGTAATTACAGAACAGAGTCTCCTCAAGTAACACCGACATCCTCTCAACTGCGTCATACATAAAAACAGCATTTGCTGTACTTGTGGAGATCTGAAGTTTTAAAATGCCTGGCCGCTGCTGCTGCTATGGAGTCTCCCGGAGAGTTGAAATCAATGGCGACTGCTGAAATCCCGCCACGCCGCCGTTTCTGTTTTTGCCGAGATTAGAGGTGCGCGGCGCGCTCCCTGTTGCCAAATGACATGTGAAACCGGAGGTAAACGTCACATCTCCGGGTTGAGGCGGCCCGGCGCTCATTGACAGACCCCTTGAGAGGGGAAACCACCGGCACGGAAGGTTTGGCAACTGTAGCTGGGTGACAGAGAAGGCCAATTAGCTGCACTCTGTAGAGCAGCAGTGAGATGGCAATCGCTGGCACCTGCTCAACAACATCATCTCTAAAAAGCATAGCTAATCTGTTTCTGTACGATTTTTCTTTAAGCAATTCTTATACATGCTAATTGAGCTGTTGGCAATCGCTTTAAATGGAATGAAGAAACATCCTAAAACACTTATAATGGCCGTCTTTCTCAGCCAGTACCTCCCGGATCGTGTGAAATATTTACATTTATTCCAGGTCACTTGTAGCGCACCAAGTAAATGTATTAATTTTCGAATTTTGTTTATCGACTGCAGTTGTTGGTTCGTATGCTGGGGTTGTTTTGTTTATGTCTATTACTAAACCAATCAGGGCATGACAGATCGTTTATTTTGCGCAAAGCCAATCAAAGCTTTTGTTCTATTCTATTCTCGTTCTCTAAACGCCGGGTGTTGGTTAGCGCAACATAACATGTCTTTTTACACTCACAGGTTTTTGAACTATAAAAAAAACAAGCCATGTGCATTCGCGAGGGTTTGAGGTGTAAAAGCGTGATCAGGCTTTGGCACGAGCGCATGGGTTGGGAACGTTTTCCCCAAAAACGCCAAACAATTCCTTTAAATTGCCACGTGTTACGCAACTGTATCAATCACACGCTAACAGCAGTGCAACCAAGGTGCTGGCGGCCGGTCAGTTCGGAGGAGCCGGCGACATTTCCTGGGACAAAGCGCGGCGCCTCTGGCAGGGAAGGCCGAGTCCAGCTCTTCCTGCCAACTTCGGAATGAGAGGCCTGTTCAATAATGGCACCACGGTGGCAGCAATTCAGGGGAGTGTCTATTTATCACCAGTGATTACACACCGCTGACTGAGGCGGGGATGACGTGAAGTGGGGTAGGAGGCTGGGTGGTGGGCGGACGGGGCGGGGGGCACGAGTAATGCTGACAAAGCCTTGGCTAATCAGACTTTTACTTAATACGGGTGCAATAAATCACTCGCCGCGCACACTGATCCAATAAAAAAAAAAAAAAAAAAAAAAAAAAAAAGCCTGCAGAAACTCAGATTTCTGCATTTGAATCTGATGTTTAAAAAAAAAAAAAAAAAAAAAAAAAGTTCACGCACTGCTTCGGCGCAAACGGGGCTGCTGTTCAGATTTGCATCCATTAAATTAACTAAAAAAGAAAACTCGGGGTAAGCAAGGCACCTTAAACTCACGCCGGGATGAATGCATTCAATCATCGCATTACAAGTAAGATATCAGGAAAGAAGATTAAAAACTGTGTCAAAGCCTTCTGAGAGGCAGTTTTTTTTTCTTCATATGAATGGAAAAAAAAAAAAAAGGTTTATTTTTAGTGCACGCTGGGTGATATCATGGAGAAAGTCTGAAAAGCCGCACCTCATTATTTACAGTGCAGTGGACGTTTTCTTCCCCGTCAAAGCACAATGTAATATTCATGATGAGAGGAAAAAAAAAAAAAAAATCAATGTAAAGCAGATCAAAGACGGTTATGGGAAATGTCGAATAAATAATTCCTTTTTCATTAAGTGTGAAAATGCACCCCCCTACCCTCCCACACCCCCCCGGTCCGAACTCGGCTGTTAGGATTAATTTGCAGATGTTTCCTTGCAAATAAATGATCAATCCCGCTGAAAACCATCAGGATCGCTCAAACGAAAAAGGAGGTGCTTTTTATCTATGAGGCTGGAACAACATTCTTTACGACTCCTTGCTCTCGCGCCACATCCGAACACACTAATTACAGCCCCGGCGAACAGCACGTTGTAATTTGATTTGTCGAGCGTTTAACTGAGCTCGGAAACTTTTTACGACTACGGCCTGCCCGACCCAAACGGAGAGGGTTTCGGGGCGTGCGCCGGCGCTGCCCGAGCGGGGCGCAAAATTGCACCTTGCCGTTGTGATTGATATGTTTTCTTCTCGCGAGCGCCGAAAGCAGCGTGATCATTTTCGTCGAAACAGCACGGAGAGGCTGCAAAGAAAGGGGAAGGAAAGAAAAGGAAAAAAAATAAGTCAAACAACCCGGCTTCAGCACGGTTAATTTTTCCTGTGCTGCAGCGGTACGGCGAGCAAGAACTAAGGAAAAGTGGAAAACACCTGTTTTTGCTTTTTTTTTTTTAAAATTTCCCCGTCCCCCTTTACGCCGTTCACACTGAGGGGACAAATAGACGGCAATGCAATTCTCTCGAGGGGAAACATGGAAGTTTTTCACCAACGCCGGAACCCAAAATGAACCTCCCAGCTTACCTTGGTTCTCCAGCCAGTGCTTTGGCGAGTGAGGCGACGTTATCACAGATGACCACTTGAAAACGTGCGGCGTTGCAGCTTTGCGTGTATGCGTGCACGACCGCACTGGAAATAGGTCTGGAAATGTTTTATGAACTGGCTGACCGGCCTGACCGGCCGTCCATGTGTCGTTTTCCAAAAGACCTGGATGAAAACGGCCTCGATTTGCAGTGCGCGAGTGTTGCAGAAGAAGAGGCTTTGTTTTAACTCCCCGGTGCCCCTCGCACATCCTGCCGGCCCGTCTCCTACAAATGACGTTCCCATACAACTAAACAGCATCTTGAACTACACGTCGAGCACGTGAAAAGCCAGTGACGGGGCGATTTTTACGCAGCCGTGAGCTCCACGCTAGCGGCGGCACGTCTCACATTTGCAGATCTTTCACAAACCGATTGTCGCGATCGTCACCAAACCGATGCCTAACTGTAATAGATGCATAGATCTTAGCCCGAAACAGTGATCTTTTCCCTAAAACCTAATGCCGTCTCTCTTGTGACTAAACCGGACCTCAATCATAACGTCGACACATGTAAAGCAACGACGAGTCGGAGAAGATTCTGGCCGTATTGCCACCCGTTTCTCATCAGTATACAAAATACATTTCACATAAATAAACTGTGAACACATGGAAAACACGCGTCTTTTCATGCAATCCACCAGAAAATACAGCCCCTTCAAAATGTCATTTTTTAGCAGACCGGGTTGAATAATGTCGAATGGTTCTCTATGAGCCTCGTTATTTCTGTGCAATGCTGTCCGTCACCATCCATGCGACAGGAAACCTCGATGCATCACACGTTCCTGAACGCATCACCGATGTAATAAGCAGCTGCCAGAAAACGAACTACGCGGAGACAAGGTCCGGCCAGACAACATTCGCGCCGCAATGATAATGTAAAGCAAAAAAAAATCTGGTGTATTGCCACTTCAGGTGTTTCTAGGGCACGACTGCTCTATTTCACGCCGGTGACCATGAGCAGCAACAGCAAAAATAAAGGCAATTCAGCACTGATGATCTGGCTTTGCGGACACTCCGCTGCCACACCTCGTCAGATGCCGGCTCCTCCGCCGGTGGCTGCTTCAACGGCCGTGGCAAAAGACGGCCGCTCAGCCCGGACTCGGCCTGGGACGCGAGCCCGATTGGCATGGCTCGGGCCGCCGCGGTGCCGCCGGGGATCTGACTGGACCCGTTGCCCAGTGGCGTGTCTGGCTTAGATGCTAATGTACTGATTTACTGCTAATAAAGAAGCATCACTCTCACCGGGCCGGGATGCCTGCGCGCTGCCCGCCGTCCAGGTTCCAACAGACGCCCACATTTCAAAGGCAAATTAGACTGATGTGACAGTGTTAGGCAAAAAAAAAAAAAAAAAAAAAAAAAAAAAAAAAAAAAAAAAAAAAAAAAAAAAAAAAAAAAAAAAACAACAAAAAAAAGAAAAA
>CAAKHG010027066.1:0-26888 GCA_901007715.1 Dactylopterus volitans | reverse complement strand
GAAATGTACCAGCGTCCCAATACTCCAGGGTGAATAACTTGACATCTTTGGTTTTGACTGTCGCTCAGGCCAAACATTTGTGCCTGTGGGGATTATGTTCAGTCTTTCACTTTTTCTTCCTGACATTTTATACGCTGAAAAGTCAGTTATGGAATAATGACAATAACGTGGCTGCAGTCCTCCCGTGATTGATTGACACTCTCATGCACTTGGTCAGACATGCAAGCCACTTGCACAGATCCACTGCAGGTTTAGCAAAGATTGCAATGCAACATCGCTGACTCTTTCAAATCTCTTTGAGAGAGGTGTCGTCATATTTTGGCTGTTATTGGGACCAATGTTTGATGCTGTTGAACTGTACGGGCTTATATTTCTTAGGTGTCCCTTATATTTTGTCAACCCAATATATTTGATATTGGGATGACCAAATTATTAGGGACACCTCTATCATTACAACCCGGTGCAGTTAAAACAGCATCGCATGTTGCAGTCGCAATAACAACCACTCAAATATGTCAACGCCTCTCTCAAACAGATTTAATAAAAACTCAACATAAAACGCCTCCAGAAGGGAGAATTTGTCGCGGGGCTGTTGCTTTTTATTCTAAGGTGAACATGCAGTGGTCATAATGTTTTGGCTGATCAGTGTATGTGCAGCTTTTTTTTTTCCATGTAGGGTTCACTTCCTGTGTTTCATCACTAATTGTCTCATTCAGGTGCATCAAAGTAGAGGGAGGAGCCAAGGCAACCTAAGTTAAAACAATGGAAGCATCTTCTCCCTCAGGAGTTCATATTGTATTTCAGTGCTGCAAATTTTTTTGTTTTATGTTTTTTTTTTAACAAAATTGGGATTAATAAAATAAGTAGACCCAAATCACTCGGTGTAAAGCTGCCCCAGTTAAAGACAAAAAAAAAAATGGGACGATCTAATCCAGCACTGAAGACACTCCGACTTCTTACACGTACACACACACACGCCACACACATCCGTGCCGCCTCATCCATTCACAGATTTATTCACGTACATCTACTGCTGTGATTCCAGCTCAGGGCGTGTGCGCGCGGCCTGGGTGCGCTCGGGGCCGTGCTGCAGCCGCGCGGCGTTTATGTGCCCTGGCGTTGCACACTGACGAAGGCGTGACAGGAACAAACGAAGGGAGTGTCATATTGTTCGGGCGAAGCGTGCGCTTGATTCGCGCTAAATGGTGAATCCGCCGCCACTCAAGTGCTTCTTTGTTTTTTCCCCCCCCTTTCCGGCAGTTTGCCATCGCCGGTGACGACATGATGGACTGGACGGAGATGACGTTTGCCGCAGCTTTAGATTGAGACACAACAGACTTTCATGCTCTCGAGGAAGACGACTGCCTTTCCGCCAGAACATGGCTGGGAGTCAGAATAGCTACTGGGGACGGCATGACCTCAGCAGGTACACGGACGCATCTGTTTTTATGGGTTTATGTTCGTTTTTTTTTTCGGGACTCTCATTCTGGGATTGTTCACATCTCGTATCTGCTGCAGAAGAGAGCGTTTTTAATAATACCTCCGAGTGATTTCTGGCACGGCTGATGTTTTAACAGCTTCAGGTCGGGTCTAAATGCTTTTAGTTGTCACTAATTTATTGTAGTTGATTTATTATAGTCATGTAAATACCAGGAGAGCACACAGCACATACTCTGCGAAAGCGCGTCATGTCACGCTTGTTATTTTCAACATAATGACTTACCCGGGACGAGTTATGTGCAGAAATGATTTACGTGCGCGCACACACACACACACACACACATGCGGCTGCGTGTAGATTTCTCAACCTGTCCTGCCCTGCAGAGTGTGCTTGGGCCTGAGTGCGGACATGGAACACAACCTGACGGAGCTCCAGCAGCAGCAAGCCAACGAATTCAACAGTGAGTCCCCGCCGTCTTGTTTGTTGCACTCACGACGTCCGTTCATCCACCGGGGGCAGCTCAGTCGGCTCTCGCGAGTTGTTTTTCGGCTGATTAAACGTGCTTGTAGCAGGGGCCACGTACCAAATACATCAATCACAAAGGTGCGTTGTTCCATATTTAGATGCTGGCTAGTGTGCATCGGTCGCGCGTGTTCAGGTGCCGGTCATGCTGATGTTTATTGTGTAAACATCAGCAATGTAATAATACATTAATGAGATTGATACTGTTTTGATACGTAATTACTGACCAACAGATTATTTTTTCTCCTTTTTAATGATTAATTGCTATACTTCAATACAAACCGCTGAATGGTAAACGAACTTACAGCGAAACATTTATTGAACCCAGAATGAAAATGAGAATGAAATCAGAATAAATAAATAATGAATTAATAGAATTTTACTTTTTTGCCATCATGTCAGCTTTTAATCGTCCCAGTGTCAAATTGGTACGTTTCAATATTTGAATTTTTTTTTTCATTTGTGTTTTCTCGGCTTAAGAGTAGTTTCAAAAACATTTGGCGCACTGAAGAAAAAAAAATTAAAAAATCAGCGCGTAGATGGTGCGTGTGTGTGTGTGTGTGTGTGTGTGTGGGCAGGGTTATTGGCGTTTGTCATCCCTGGACTGAGCGCCAGGAGGAAGCCAGGCTATCGCTCTCTGGTCACCAGCTGTTCCTGCAGTCTGGGGCACGTCGGATGTTTCCACAGAGAAGGTTATGGGAAGCTCCGTTGAGATTATGCGCCGCCTCGCAGATAATGGCGATTCCCGCGTTAATCAGGGTGTTGTGGCTGATGTTTGACGAAAAAGGGTGATAGGTTAAGCGGTTGTTTCCGACATGTTTTTACTCCCCTTTCCTTTCAGACACCTTTGGCTAAACTAGATAGGAGGCCGCCCACTCCTGCTTTTTTTTTTTTTTTTTTTTTGTTTATCCCTGCTCCACCATCTCTGAACTCAAGTCAAGATATTTTTTTTCTTTTGTCGCTGTTTGTTCCCATGTTTCTTCCACTGAGAGTTGTTTACGCTCTGAAGGAAGCAGTGGCGATAGCGAAACCTCGAATAACAAAGCGGCCGTGGTGCAGAGCGCAATTCAGGATTTCAGGTTTTTTTTTTAATCCATGAACGCTCTCCCTTTCCCAGGCAACATCTCCCTCTCCCAGTCCCTCTTCTACTCCGATTCTCACCACCTCACAAGCGACAACAGACTCCGGGCCCATGAGGGAGACCAGGTGGTCCCATCCTCCCAGAGACGGTCAGCGTTCGGAGGCCGCCAGAGAGAAGCCAAACCCCTGCCACCTCTGCCGGACCCCGAGGAGCTCATGTCGGACGAGGCGGCCGATAACGAGGTGGAGTTCTTCACGAGTGACCGACGGCGCCTTTTGCCCAAGAGCTGCCCGAAGGCCATATGCAAGGGCAGCAAAAGGAACTGTGGCCAGGTAAACCACGGCTACCAGGACAGCTCGCTGCGCACTGACGGCGCCGGGATCGGCTCCATGGCTTTCTCTTGGCCAGTCGGGGAGGACAGATCGGCGGGTCAAGGGGGTGGAGCCAACAACTGGACGCTCGCTCCCCAGAGAGGGGACCACCAGTGTGTGGTGACGGCACTCGGAGGCGCCTTGTGTAGCAAACAGGCGGACCAGCACCAGCCACCCAGGCTCTGGTTCTCCTGCTCCACGGCCGACAAGCCTCAAGTGCCCCCTCGCATCCCCATCCCGCCAAAACCTCCCGCCGGCTCAAAGAGCGGCGCAGAGGACAAGCCCCCCAAAATCCCACCGCGAGTCCCTTTAGTCCCCCCCTGCCCGCCGCGTTCCCCAAGCCCAAAAAGCCTCCCGATTTACATCAACGGCGTGATGCCGGCCACACAGAGTTTTGCTGCTAACCCAAAGTATGTGAGTAAGGCGCTCCAGAGACAGCAGAGTGAAAGGGAGCCACCTGCAGGTCAGTTCTCCCCCTGCATCGTTCCCATCCTGAAGGACGGCAGGCAGGCCAGCGCCACGCACTACATCCTGCTGCCGCCACGCCGACCGCCGCACACGGACCGGCGAGAGAGACTCCTCAGTGAACCTGCCAGGATGGGAGGCGGCAGCAGCGGCGGCGGCGGCAGCAGCAGCAGCAGCGTGTGGCAGAACAGATGAAAACGCCGACTTATGAAAAGCGAGGATGGGGGAAAAAAAGTGACTGACATGGTTAGTAACGGCGCGGTGGACTGTCGCACGGCATCTGGCTCCACACGCCCAATGCCGCAGTAGTATTACAAAAAAAAAAAGAAATTTCGATTTATTTTAAGGTTATTTGTCACGGAGCACTGCAAGGTTTTTGGTCTGTTTTTAACTGGAGAGTTTTAATAAGTCCACAAAACACTTCAACATTCCAGTACTTTCGCTAGTACGAATATTTACCTGCCATCGGTTTACTGAGATCCTGAGGATTTCCTGCAGGGACCATATTTCATCACGTACTCATTTTTCACGTCAGACAGACACACGGGGCATTTCTCTGAACCAACCCGAGCTGATGTGAGCAAATAATTACTGTATGTGCAAGCTGGGCTTGTATGAGTCTTTCCTCATTCCATGTGTGTGTGATTGTTTTAAGACAATGCTGCTTGAAATCCAGTGGGTCATGTACTGATTGGTCTGACTGCTCTGCAGGGTCGTTCTGACTTGCGGTTAATTTAACTATGAAAAAATGGAAAAAGGAAAAAAACAAACAAAAACAAACACTTGACCTGATGAAAACTGAATTTTACCTCCAATTTCAAAGCACACGCGTGCGAGTGCAGCTCAGGCGATGAGGACGTTTGTGTCTGTGTTTTGAAGTTAACGCCAGGGCGCATCCCACCAGCAGAGCATTTCTGACGTCGGGTCGTTCTCCATGTGCACATTTTTAACATATTTAAAGGTACGTGCTGCCATCTGGACAGATACAAAAAAAAAAACAAAAAACACACAGCCCGACAACACCTGACTGAATCCTGCTGTCGAAATGTGCGTGTGCAGAAGCACGCGCGTTCATACCATGAACACCAGGCACAGGAAACTAAACACGTCTCCATGCCGGTTAATGCATAAATGCTCCCATTAACAGCATTTATAACCTTACATTGATTTGACGAGTTAACACAGGGAGAACGCCGGTCAACAACCAAGTGATTAATGATTTGTCAACATCTAAGTGTTTTCATCACAAGGCGTCTCTTTTTTTTTCTCCCCAATTATCATTTGCTAATCAAAGAAAGAAACATTTGTGGCTCAAATTCTGTCGACGTTCAAGTCTATTAATTGGGCATGTCTTTGTGTTACATTTTACTCAGTGGAGGTTCAGATCCGTTTACAACCTTTTGTTACATCGATGACTTGGGAGGTTCTCTTGAAGGTTCTGTGGCGGTCGGCCAGAGCGACGGCTGCTCGAGTTCATTGTCATGTCAAAAGTAAATCATTGTAAATTTGTGTTTTTAATCTATTTAAAGATATAAAATAACTTATTAATTCTATGAATTTGTCCGTGTCCTTCCCCTCCCGCCAGTACCGCGGTTCCTGGAGGCTTTTTTTCCCTCATTCACATCACGTCGCACGAGGGAAAGCCCGCAAGGAAGATGCAGATAAATACAAATATTTCACCGTTTACTGATAATTGCTAGACTGTAAATGTGATTGCTGCTATGAGAGAGCACACTGTGACTCAAGACATCAAATGTGTACCAGTTGCCGTTTACCTCGTTCTTACTTATCTGACTGTTGTAAAGTAATAAACGCATAATGTATCTGCAAAATGTAGCGCAACATGCAGCAGCTGGAAAAGCTGCCCGTTAAGCACTTTGAAGGATGTTGGGAGAATTTTCTCTCTGAAAGTTTATTAAAAAAAAGAAAAAAAAAAAGAAGAAGAAACGGATAAACTGGAGTTGACAGATTTTAATGGGGCACAGATGGAAGCACACGGTGGATCGAGGCTGCTCGCAGGTTATCCGAGCCGCAGGAGCGCGGATGATCAAAAATAAAAGCAACCGTTGGGACGTTGCTGGTGGTGAAATGTGTGATGGTGGCGACATCCTGACTGTTTTAGGTGGGGGAGTCTTCAGGAAACTACAACCACTATTCTCATGCCCGTGCTGCGTTATGTCCTCTCTCTTCATATTCACAGTTCATTTGCCTTCGATAGGTATTCCATTGGCATTTGGGTATCCCGGTGATTCAGCAGGCTTAAAAGGACAAAACCATAACCATGATATTTTATGAAATCACGCTCACGCGTGTCGAGCGTGTCGCTTTATCTTGCTTCTCTTTGACACCCACATTTATAATCAGGTGCATCGGAGCCGTCCGACGAGACGGAAAACATCACAAAAGTAACCTAATTTCCTAACTCCAGCGTTTCACAAAATTCAAGTAGTTTCAGTGTTTCTTAATTAGTTATGCTAAACATTTAATCGAAAGGACATGAAGAAAAAAAAAACAATCTATGATGTAATCATTCCATGTGCTTGCAAAATAAGTTATGAAATAGACAAAACTTTTATTAATCCCTCCTACACCCCCATCCCGTTGCCCCCCCCTCACCCTTGCAGTTCCTTCTGCGCCTTATTGAACTTTGACTCGTGTTCTTCTGCAGGCATGGCCTCAGTGGTCCATCTCCTCGGGCTGAGGTCCTTTTGTGCAGCCTCGGGGGCTGTCAGAGAGGGATTCTGACAAATCGCTTTACCGCCAGGCCCGGTTGAGCAGCTTGACTTCCGCGAGGCGTTTGCTGATCATGGTGGCGAAAAACAGGGCAAAGAGCACGCTGCTGATCAGCATGTAGTCGTAGTCGTCCTTCAGTACGTCAAACTGCTTGGAGGGGTAGACGCGGGTCTGGTAGATGTCCAGACCGTAGGCCACCACCTGCGAGGGAATAAAACACACACCACACGTTCAAATGGACATGAACTGACGGGCATGAATTGACTGCATCAGCTATAATCTTTATGGCTGTATTCAGAACTATAAACAGGTTTACCTTTACCCATAAAATATTTCGTGAAGTCTTTAAAGTGTCAAAAAAAAAATGTCATCCTACATTTTTCTGATTCTGAATAGGTGATGGCCAAATACAGTATGTGTTTTATGACCTCACAGCGACCTTTCACCACCTGCTAAAAGACGCTTCCCTGTGTGAGACTTTGTTAGTATTGATGTTGACATTTTTTCTGAAGCTCCAAAGCTCAACCTTCAAGAGCTCTGGAGTGACTTTTGATCCCTTTCTTAGTCATGCTGAAAAACCTTGTGCAATGCCGTTATTCTGTGATGCTGAAACCCTAATCTGTACCTCAGTATCCTGACAGAACATTAAAATAATCCAGACTTGGTCGTTGTAACGCATGTTTTTTCAAGGTCTTCACAACTGTGACATTAGAAGTCTTCAATGCTGAAGAATACTAACCAGAAACAATTGATCATATAGTCACTGGATACTAGTACGAGCCAGAGTTGGTTTTAAGGTTCCTCTCTTGACTCGGCAAAGCACCACCTTACCTAGCTAGCAAAAGCCTCATTTGGCTGCAGTGTGTTTGCCTCTTACCTCTGGAATGGCCGTCCGGCACTTGTTAAAGACGCGAGTTCAGGTGAAGTCTCTAAAACCAACTGAAAACCTGCTTGTGTGCACTTTATTACAGCCAAACAACTTGGAGACCGTCGTCCTCTCCATACGCCCTTTATGCTTTACCGTGCGTGTTTATTACTCGTTACATTTGAACCTTTTGCACATTTATTCTTGCAAACATCCTTTAAACATTGCTGATTAAATAAGATGGTTGTTACGTTATGTATATTGGCTTCCTCACCGTTTGCCTTATTCTTTTTGAGTTGGTGATTCTCAACTTTAAATATAACCGATTGATTAATAAAGGAAGCTGCTAGAACTTTCAAATGGAGTTCTGTTTTGGTGACAGTCCTGTAGTTTCTTTGTAAGCACTGGCAGACTCACCAGACAGGTGGACTCCAGACCAGAGGGGGCAGTGTAAATTCCTCGCACTCTTGACACGGTTTGGTTGTAGTTGATGAACCACTCTGTGCGGATTATCAGCTCTGGCGCGTAGGGAATCAGGTTCTCTTCCCTGCACATTACGTTGACAGAATATATGAAATGCCAGTCATAACACAAAAAAACAAACAAACAAACAAACAGGAATTTGTGGTTAAACAAAGGCTGACTCATGAACTCACCGGCTTTGCTCAGATACTATGTCAGGCCTCCGAGGATCAAGGAACATTTTGGGCAGCGAAAGAATTCCTCCTGACGGCAGGCCAACTGTGACAGAGTAGAGCCGTGTTTAAAAACGGTCAAGTCATGTTCACAAGACATTTTTGTTCATGAGATGACGCCGGCCGTTCATTAGTATCTTAATGTGATGGCACGCCGAGTTCTGTCAGCTGTTTTAAGGGCGCTGTAAAGGGATTCTATGTATTCCGTCACAGATATTATTTTAGGTAAGCCTTTTTCAAACCCACATAAACAACCTAACCCTTTTAAACGACGACACTGCAGCAGACGGCAAAAACTTGCCACCCGCGAGACCAAACCTCTCAGAAACTTACTGAGAAAATGGCGGCTGGTGATGCCCTTCTCGGTCAGGGTGGCCTCCATGGTGGAGATGGAGGAGGGGAAGATGTACGACTGCTGAAGCACCTGGGGAGCATGTGGCCGATCCAGCGAGCTGAACACGGTGCTGTTGTAGAGCTCCATTCCTTCGTACAGCTCAATTACGGAGAACTCGTTCCTGCGAGATTTAGTGCTCCAGTACTCGTACTGCAAACAGTAAACATGACTCAGCATTATTGCTTTTGTAAACGAGCACAAAGCAATGAAGCAACAGAGGATTCTTTCTATTTCCATTCTTAAGAGGGCAGATGTCAGGAATACTTACCACCACCCAGTTTTCAGAATGCACGACATGTACCGGCCCTCTAGCCTTTCTCTGAACAGCCTCGTGGATGATCCGACCCGTCACGCCATCAATCAACAGGATCCCGACGAAGCTGCGCTCTTGGTGCAAGTCTGTGCTCTCGGTCACCACCGCCAGGAGGTTCGGGTTCAGGTACTATTTGATGTGAGATGAAATACACTTCAGCATCTTCATCCAAGTTGAAAAAGTCACATTTTTGGTGATGGGCACACATTTGCAGTTACATGCGCAATATCTAAGCCGCTCTTTAAGAACACCTTAAGACTCTTATGAGAGTTTGGCTTGTCGTCTTTGTTTTTGTTTTTTCGGCTCCTGCCCATGACGAACTCCACGGTGATTGAAATTTTAGAAATGTTACTACACATGGCCAAAACCTAAACCCAATACCAGAGTGCTTGTATCAACAGAAAAAAGCTTTCATCATTCACGTTTACATTTTCTTGGCAAAGGAGACCATAGAGATCAAAATGTTCAAATCAATAAAACCTCTGTTGACTTTGTCCAGTACTTGTATCATGCTGAGTGTTTTCATCCATCACAGGTAAAACAAAGTCACTGGAATGTTGATTGTGTCCCAAATGTTGCAAACTGCCATGTCCTCTGATTATTCTAATTTTATTCTGTTGCTGATAATAAACATAGGAATCAAATAGGTTTCATGTGGTAGATCACAAAAATATATGCAAAGGTTGTAGTGAAGAGAGTAAAAGGCTGGTAGAAAGGACCAGTGAAATTCAGAGTGAACAGCTGGGTTTACATGGAGCCAAATTATATTCAATTTGAATGCCCAAAGCGAACGAAAAATGGTCCATAAACACACCTCTCAACAGGCCCAAACCGCATGAAACTTAATGAGGGCGAAGGATGGGATAAACCTTTTGACAGACCGAAAGAAAGAAAGAATTCTGCCATGTAAACGACCAGTCAGAATGCTCTCTGCGTGTGTTCTCTGTGCCCAGCTTCGAAGTCGCATAATACAGGGAATGATGTCATCCGGAGCCATAAATCCCTCCACCAGCCTGCATGACTTTGGGAATGATTGGCGCCGTCATCCCAAAGTTTTGTTCCAATCTAGGTCAGAAAATTCCGTAAGCACGACTCTTTCCCCCCGGTCGCAAGTCGCGCAAGTTCTTTTCCGATAGAGCGCTTCAGTCATGTAAACACCAGACCAGAGTAGCTCACATCACATGTAAACAGCCGACCCAAAGACCTTCATTCGGAATAACTTCAATCGGAATCAAAGAGCGGCGCCCATGTAAACCCAGCTAATGGTGCAGGTGGATTATGATTCACCGGAGAAACAGAGACACAAAGCACAGTCCCTGTTTTTCAAGGAAGACGAGGGGAAGCAGATGAGTTTGAGGGCACACGGGAGGCTGTCCAACTTTAGATGGTACCTTGTAGAGCACGCTGCGGTCCCCCATGACTCTGCCCTGCGAGTGCACGTGCTCGTTGGGCCTTTTTCCCTTGACGGCGACAATCTTCTGCACCTCTGTTGGGATGACGACTTCCCAGATCAGCTCAGTCGACAAGTCCTGAGAACACAAAGACATCCAGAATGATCTCTTTTTTTTTCCCTACAGTTCAGTTTGGTAATTAATGAACCTCTGGCTATAATGTTCATTCTCAGAAAATTTTGCGATTCGCTTTCACACACTGTGAGAATAATGCTCCACTGTTTTCCTATAAACTGAGAGGCTCTGCAAGAACCTCCAGGACAAACGTACCTCACTTTAAAATGGAAGCGCTTTTGACAAACGTTTCAAAGCTTTCCTGCCGAAACCTTGAGAAAACAACGCAGCACGTTAAGCTTCACTTGCCGTTCGCAGCCTGTAGCCAGACAGTCTTCCCTGGCTGGAGTCAACAAGGTAAAAGAATATGGATGAGGCCACGTCCTGCAGCTGCTGCAGTACATTCTTTGTGGAGGGAAAGGCAGACACCTGCAGAAAAAACAGGCACGCTCTTAACACACCGTTTCTGGGTAGCCAAAATCTCTTCCTCTAAATCTAAACACCCCAAAACAATTCAATTCGGCATTTATAAAATGTTTGCCCTGTTTTGGGTTTGTGTGCAACATTTGGACAGACAGAACTAATCAAAGAAGGAAAGGAGTCATGAGATTCATGGATGTTAAATATAAAAGGACATAAAACAAAGAAACAGTGTATGCAGACTGTCGGGCCTGGCTTCCAGTTTGCCACGGACCTTGTACTGGTCGTCGACGAGAAGTACGACTTTGGCATAATCCTTGTCCATGAGCGGCAGCATGAGCGACTGGAGGATCGGCTGAGGCAGAGCGGGCGGGGTGATGCGACTCTTCTTTCCGAATATGGGGTTGAACACGTGCAGCGCGCCCAAGCCGGTGTCCTGTCGGAAACACGTGTCAATAAATCCGGGAAATGCGAGAAGAATCCCGTAATATTCAAGTTATTGTTTGCTACGGTTTTTACATGTTCTATGTATTACTCTCACACTGACTCCGGGAGTTACACAAAGCTCCTGGTGCTTGGATACCTTGTCTTTGATGAGCAGGGTGCACTGTGGCGGATGAGGGAAGTGCGCAGTTGTCCGCTGCACCATCAGTTTGAAGGCTGCATTGGATGGGATGTTGTCCAGGTAGTGCCTCCATAGAATACTACCGGTCTTGCTGTCAATCCCAAAAAGCTTAAAACACGAAAACAGAGGAGGATGAACCATACAGAGAACTTTCAAAGACTCCCAACGAGCAGCAACTGCATATGACGGGCGACGCTTTAGCCCCGTACCTTTCCAGATGCCGTTACCATGACCATCATTTTCTGCAGGTTGAACTCATCTCTAGATAAGTTCTCGATGGTCACTTCATTTTTAACTTGGTTGCGGGGCTTCCGTGCGTTGTAGAACAGCTTCCAGAGGTGGGCCATCCAAGCCTGCAGCAGGATGAGCTGAGAGGAAAGCCTCTTCAGCACCATGGACATCAGGCCGTCTAGGCAAATGACAGCATGGTCACAACACGGAAGGCGTTTAAGGAGGTTTAAGTCGGGTTTACAGATTTGAGAGTCATAACACATCAGACGTTTAATGGTGCACATTGTAATGTTAACAGGCTCTATGCATTGTTCTATGTGTAAAAACTAGGAAACCCGTGAATGAAAAGTGAGCTGATCTTTGTCGCAGAAATGTCACGTAACAGATTCTAGCAGAGCTGAGATAGGTCGATGAAAAGAATAGGTCAAAGGTCACAATGAGACATTTCACTGGGAATGCCAGGAGGCTCTAACTTTTAAGACTACATCGATCAGGCTTTACTGAAGAGGAGCGGAGAAGAGGAGTGTTACCTTGGATGGCTGAATCTGAGCGCAGCAATAAAGACAGGACAGAAACGAAAGAAATTGAAGCCAAAAGCAACAGTGACTCATCATCTCAGCACACGTCAGTTCACATAAGACTGTGGCAAACCACCAAAAGTTAAAAAAAAAAAAAAAAAACTGATTTGATGATCAAATGAGTATCTTAGCAAATGTGTTGAAAATGCAGTAATTCACCGGCCCAAGCTGGAGATCTAAAATTAGAGTTACCAAAAACCATAAGGCAAACTTGGCACAATAAGAAGCGGTCAGCTGTTTTAGTATTCTGACCGTTTGAGAACTCAAAACCACCACATCTGGGGGGAAAAAAAAGAAGAAGAAAAGAAAAAAAAAAACTAAAACTGAATAATAAGCCATCGCAGTCAGAGAACTTTTAAGAGAAAACATTCACGTTGGACATTTACCAGCCTTTTTGCCAAACTCCCCCTCCAGCTCTGCCTGTGTTCCCGTGAGGGGCAGATCCACCATTTCCATTGTCACCACATCTGACAGGGCTTCCTCTCTTGTCCACATTACGCGACCTGGAAAAGAGGACGCGATGCCGTAATCACCCATTCCATTTTTCCGCACCCGCCAGCATCGTGCAGTTTTTGTTGACCCCCCCCACCCACCCACCCACGCAGCAGCATGCGCACGCTATGAAACCCGAGAGCGGCGGTCAGACGCTGGCAGCGTTTATGATGAGTAAGTGGTGGAATATACCCGAATGCTAGCATGAGGTAAAGCCTGGCTCAGCAGACTGTTTGCTTTTCGTGCCGGTGCACTGGGCGCAACGCCTATGACTCCTCAGCTTGGCATTTCACCTGTTGGCAATGGGCCGCACGCTACCCACAAACCACCGCACATGCACACAGAAAGCATAATAATAATAATATCAGGGCCCAGACATTAGCATACTTGTGGGATAGATATGGCAAGATCAAATTCCTGTAAAGCAGCTCTGCTTTTTTTTTTTTTGCGTCATTGGGCAGGTTTAAATTTGCTGACCCTCAGTAACCCTCGGTACTAGCAACAAAAAATAAATAAACAGAGAGAAAAATACACACTTCTGCATACAACCGTGCCCGGCGCCGTTCATAAACTAATGCCATCCATACCTGGCTGCTGTAAGAAGGTGAGTGTGTGATCTTCTGTTTGCACCATCACCCTGTAGCCAACGGAGTCGTCTTTCTTTAAGAACGTCTGAACGTACAGCTGAAAAACAACAATAAAATTGTTTTATATTGCATCCTACTGACACAACCCGACTGGGTCTATGGTGGGGCTACATAAACCTACTGCAAATGCAAACTGGACATTTCCTATTGTTGCAGCTCCAAAATAAAAGCATGTTACTTTTTTTTAATTTAATTTGAAGTAGTCAAAGGAAATGTATTGCATTCGTGAAGTTGCTTAAGCCTGAGTGTGACTGCTCATCAAAAATAGGCCAGCAAAGCTAAAGGTGCCACCAGATCAACCAGGACTGAGACATATAATAGTTTATTCAGGGTTTTCACGCACCTTCTCTGGTTTCCCGCCATTAGGATCCAAATGAAAAATCACTGTTGTGTCGAGAAGTCTCCGTCCAGTTTCTGCACTAAAGAGGTTGATGCTGCAGGCCTAAAGGAGGAACACGTGTAATCATAACTTTGAAAACGCTTCATTTCTCTGTTTGATGTTTAAAGACAATAGCCGTAAGTTTTCAGAGGACTATCTGAAATATACTTAGCAACACTGTTCCCAAGAGCTCCAAGAGCTGATTCTCAGCTTGAGAATTTACACTTTTGACATGTTTGTCTATGAATATTTGGATCACACATCAAGCATGCAATGAGTCAATAAAGACTAGGAAAAAAGCAATTTATGCATATTGAGTCTTTCAAGGGTTAGGATTAGGGATATTGGCACACTGCCAGATGACATACAGGTGTAACAAGTCTGAATGTGCAATTTCCCATGAACTTACAGTCTTATTCTTGGGTGACATGATGGCTGCAACTGTCTTCTCTCCAGTGGTTGCAAATGACACCAGCATGGCCTGTGAATCAAGGCAAATGGGTCATAAATAATGGTTACAATTGATTGAATTTCCAAACTATGACACACTGATGTTTGCACTTTAATTTAACTTAAAAGAATAAGTCTAATTTTAAGGTTCCCACTGTTGCCATTTCCCTACTATTTGCCTGTGATCTTAAAACATTTGAGTAACAAGGCCAAGTGATATTTCCATAAAACGCAGGCTTATATACAGAGTTGGTTCACTGTGCACTCATTACAATACAGGGATGAGATAACATTTTAATCAGATGGCTTTATGTATCTTAGCTGTCAAAATCTCAAATCATACATGAGACAAGAATGCGAGGACTGTAAAAAAGTTTACGTACTGGCTTGAAATCCCTCAGTGTAACAATCTGACCATCGTTGAGCTGGAGAAGCTGGTAGTGTTCAGGACCAAGCTGGAGGAAGAACTCTGCCCGCGGGTGCGAGGCGGGATTGGGCTGGGTGGCCACCAGCGCTGGATGGAAGCCCGGTGTGACTTCCAATCCCAGTGACTGAACGAAAAAAATTTAAGGGAAAAGAGATGGGCATAAGAAGAGAGTTCTCTTATGTAGATGGAAAACAAAGGCTTTTTGTGATTTGCTGTATCTATGGCGCATGCCTGCAGCGGGATTTGTGTCATCTGCGACTGCGTGTGGAGGTCGAGCATGTAGATGGACACAGTTGCAGAGTCCACGCACGTCAGCATCCCGGGGCCGACGACTGCACAGCTGGTCTGTATGTTGGACAGCCAGGGAGCGTCGACTGAGACCTGAATGCAACGCAAGCAACGCAGTTAGAACGATCCACAAAAGCAAAACATATCGTGGCATCCCTCAGGTTGGCCTCATGTATTTAGAACAACGCTTACATTCCTCTTTTCCTTTGAGTATCATCAAAATGTATTTTATATATTCAGGAAAGCATTCGTATAGTTTGCGCTTGCACTAGAAGACGGTTTCACCTGTTTGATTATCTCTCCATCCTCCACACTGAAGACGACAATGGTGACGTGGGAGTGAGGCACAATTCCCAGAACAAACACCTCCCCATTTCCTCCAGAATACACAGATTGGTAATCCACCGTTTCACTGTAAACACAAAAGACAGAAGACATTAAGGCATGACAGTTACAATTTCTATGACATCAACTATAATCTTAAAGCAAGTGTTTTGTGTGCCTTTGGGTCCCAGACTTTTGTGCTGTTTAAACTATTGATATTTCCTGCGTCCTTATAGGTCGCAGGAGAATGGTCAGAGGTCGGAGGAGAACGGTCGGATTGGTTCCAACAGCATCTCTGAACATACAACACATCCAACCTAGCAGATGGGCTACAGCAACAGAAGAACACACCAGGTTCTGCTCCTGTCCTGCTCCTCCATGAGCAGGAATCTGAGGCTACAATTCGACAGGCTAACCAACATTGAGAAACAGAGGACTGAAGAACATGCTCCTGTTCTGATGAGTCTCGATTTCTGCTTTGACATCCGATGGTCGGCTCAGAATGTGGTGTAAAGGACATGAAAGCATAAATCCACCATGCCTTGAATCAACGATTCAGGCTGTTTGCTGGTGGTATAATGGCGTGGGGGCTATTTTGTTGGCACATTTTGGGCCCCTTCGTACCAACTGAGCATTGTTTCAACACAACGGCCGACCCGAGTATTGTTGCTGACCATGTCCATCCCTGTATGACCCCAGTGTATCATCTTCTGATGGCTACTTTTAGAAGAATAACGTGCCATGTGACACAGCTCAATTAATCTCAAACGGGTTTCTTGAACATGACAGTGAGTTCACTGTACCCAAACGGCCTCCACAGCCACCGGATCTCGATCCTATAGAGCACCTTTTGGATGCATTGGAATGGGGAATTCATGTTATGGCTGTGCAGCCGGCAAATCTGCGGCAGCTGTTGATGTTATCATATCAACATGGACCAAAATCTATGACGAATGATTTCAGCACCTGGTTGAATCAATTCCACCGAGAATTAAGGCAGTTCTAAGGGAAAAAGGGGGTTCCAGCCTGGTGCGACCAAAGTGGACCTAACAAAGTGGCTGGTGAGTGTAATCCTGTGCTTAAGGATGCTGTGATGGGCATTTTCATTGTTTTCTGTTGTTTTATGGACCAGACAATTTAAGAATTAATTGAGAACGTGAATCAGTAATTAAAAAATCTCTTAGCTGCTTCTCTGCATTTTTGAACTGATTTCAGATGTCACTTGAGTTTGCTTCAGGCAAAAAAAAAAAATCACAGTATTTGAAAATATGGCCACTTACCTTTCTGGGAGAGACTCTAGCCACTTTTGGTGACCATTCGAAAGGTAGTGAACAGAGATGGCAGTTTTCTTCAAAACGGCCACATGTTTCACGGTGTCCTGCCGTCCCACAAAACATGCTGACTGGAAACTGGAATGCATAGCAAAGACGTTAACATTTACTCAAAGAGCAGAACATTAAGAGCGGAACCGCTGCTGCCAGTCAAGCTGCTAATTACCTGCCAGACTCCAGGATGAACTCCCAGTTCAACCCACCGACATTTATTTCCCAGGAGCGCAGAATTCGGCCATTACCCACCACCATCACCGCATCTTGTTGACAAAATATAGTTACAATTAGGCATTTTCTTCTAAAAAAAAGAAACCATAAAGCTCTGTAGCCTAATTATAATGATAAAAAATTATATCACCTTGTCCGTGTTGCAGCAGGGCATCAATGTTTCCCTCTGGGCCAGTCTTATCCACATGTCGCCAAACTGTAAGACATTGAACAAGCAGCAATGTAAGTACAAAAGTACTCGACTTACTTGTGCCCAGTGGGAGTTCTCATCACAACAGACGGGCAAAAAATACTCACATAGTTCTCCGGTCCTCGTATTAAGGGCAGCAAAAACGTTCTTCTCAGTTCCCAGAATCACCTTCTTGGATGACTGCAGATGTGTGTCATAATGAGCGAAGCGAACCTTGCCTACATATTGCTGCCTCCTGTGAACAGCGACGTGAAGGGGTGTGAGCGCGACAGCAGGCAGCCTCGGAACTATGGTGTGCAGTCATTGCAGCACTTTCATCGCTGCGGAGGTCAAGCTTTGTCTTTTTGTACAACAGGTCAAATGGAAAAACGGCAAATAGAAGAAATGACATAAACCAACGGCAACCAGGACCTTAGCTTCATCGGTGACACATCTAAAGCTGTGACCTTGTTACCTGACAGATGTGGGGTTTTTTTTTAACCATTTATGCGCATACTTGTGGCCTGCTCCCTGTCAGGTCCAGCCCAAACACACCGGGTCGCAGTTCAGCACTGTGACAGGTGTTAGCATTAGCATTTCCCCCTATTCACACATGTCGCCGCGCAGCCGGCGCCCGGTCACCCACCCCTCCCCCCGCCGGGCTCCTCTTACCAGTCGAACTTCCCGACTTGGTCCTCGAACACGGCGTCGACGGCGCTGCACAAGATGAAACATTTCAAAAACCGCAGGGCGAGCTTTGCCATCGCAGCGGCGGCTTCGGCTGGCTCTTCAGGGGAAGGAGGAAGTCGGGTGCCGTCGGGCTTCCTTCCCCGACATGCGAGGGGAGTGTGCTGCCCCCTGCGGGCCGGGAGGGTGCACCGCTCCAATTAAACGTCACGCTGAAACGATTGTATGGATCGTATAGAACAAACGGTTTCTTCGAAAGCTCCAATAACACAATGTGGATAAACTTTTGTTGAACTTGATTTTTTTTTGGCTTAATCTACATTGTTTCTGAGTTACTTTCTTGACATATTGATTCCTGACGTCACAAATCGAAGAGTTTAGATGAGACTAGACTTTTTTTCGCGAAGGTGCCGGCGCTGTCCGTGTGATATCACAGAGATGACGAAGCCACTTGTTTTTTGGAAAGCAATGCGATGTAATTTGATCGATTCTGGACATTTCCTGCCTCATATTTTTGACTCATTTGTCTCGATAGAGAAAATAAAACATGCTCAAAAAAGTGTTCTGAAATGGAAATAAGTGGTGAGCATTATCTATGACGTAAGGGTGATTTGGGTGAGTGGGGGGCGCATTGTTTTATTTAATGTACGAGATGGGAATCGATTGATTCGTCCTGATGGGACCTGGGATGACTTGACATGTCTCAGGGGCCGCATGAGATGCTTTTGCGGCGGCCGCTGCCAGGCTGAGAGCGCCCTCTGCGACTCCGCTCTCAGTTTCTTCTTCCAGTAGCTAGCCTTTTTTTTTTTTTTTTTTTTTACTGGATTTCAAGATGGCGTCGAGCGGAGGAGACGGGGAGCACGAATGGACAGCGGCGGTGCGGCCGCTTTTATCAGCTTCGTACACCGCTTTTGAAACGAAAGAGCTACCTCAGCTTATTGGATCTATAATCAACAGGTAAACGGCCGCGTGTCAACGCGCCGCGCCCCGGCATTCGCTCGAATGCGGGTCGTGTCCACACAGGAGTGCGCTGGGCAGGCTAACTCGCTAACTTAGCTCGGTTCGTAAAGTTACATGGGAAACGTCACCCGCGGAGCGTTAGCTTAGCCAACAATAGCGGCTAAGCAGCTACCTCAGCTTAACTTGCACTGGCACCGAGTCAGTCGCTGACGTTAGCTAATGTGCTAACGCTAGCTAACTGGCTCAAAATGCACTCTGGCGTAAGCCGGCCCCGGACCCCACCTCTGTGTAGTTTCAAACAAAACAGCGGTTTAGATTGATGGACAGTAGCCGCACTGCAAAAAAAAAAATGTGTCAATGGTTGCCAACGTCGCAATGTGACGTTCGGAAAATTTGCTTCATCATTAGCTAGCTAACCCAAACATTAGCGAGCAGCGAGCTAACCAAATGGCCTATCAAGTGGACTGAACAACGTAACGATGAAACGCCCCAGCTGTAGTGAAATGTGGAAAGGACAGCAAAACACGAGTGGGCTTGAATGTGCAGCTTTCCGCTCCCGGGCCGCCCCAGGGGGCACGTCAAGCCTGTCGATTATGTTATCTGCTGCAAGGTAACTTATGTCCGTGATTGCTTGGAAGTAGGCGTGGACCTCGCACCCGTCGATTTTATTTTGTTGTTGTTGTTGTTTTGGGATCAGGTGGCGATTCGTCTTCTCTGGTCACTCATAGTTAATTAATGATAAGTTGGCAGTGCCGCCGCTCGGTGATTAAAAAAAAAATGTGGCGTTGCGTGGAAACAACGGCGTCGGACTCGGATCAGACGGGATCCGGGTGGCGTGTTTAGGTGTTTGGCGTGCGGCTATTTCGAGAGGAACGTTCTTGACAGAAAGACATTGATTACTGGTGACCCTGACCTGTCATTAATGTATACACACACACACACACCATCAGTGCGTAAAGTCGCATGTCACCGGTGCGCTTGTCAGGGTTGCCAGTTGTTTGTCTGACGTCTCGGGATCCTTCGGAGCGTTCGGGTGAACAGACCAAACTGCGCCGATGGGCCTTAATCTCTCCTGGCGTGAGGTTTTTTTTTTGTCAGTTTCGCTTTCAGCTAAAGCGAGCTTGATGCAACCTTCAGAATCGAAACTTAGCTTGTTTGTTGTTGCCTTGGGTCCCTCGCGCGTGATTGAAATGTTTCGTAAGGCTGGAGAAAGATTGGTTTTAGGTCAGCTCTTTTCCGATGGTTGAAGCAGATCAGTTTCATTTAAATCCCATTTAACGACAGCAACACTCTACCAAAATCCTGTAAAGTGCAATCACAACACTCCTAAACACCACAATATGAACACGTGGACTGAAATGTCACCTTTTTTTTAGAAATTCTCGTATCATAAAATGTACACAGCACGCTGTAGCACACTGCTGGAGTCTTACGAGTAGAAGCTTTACATCAGACACATTGTTGTCCAGGTGTTTTTGAGAAATGGGCAGGTTTCATCTTTATTGCTTAATAAACCATGAATTTTGGTTTTCCCTGGTATCAGACAGACATCGGGCGGGGAACTGATCTGTCAGAAATTTTTAGACGGCAACGCATGAGCAGCCCGCCAGTGCTGCAGTACATCTGTCCTCCCCTCATCCTTACACCTGTGTCCAAGTGCAAGCTCATGTTTGCCGATAAAATTCTTTGTCTTGGGCCGTATCTCTTGTCATATCAGTTAATTGTTCTCCCAGAAATGCAGTGCACACACAAGCGAACACTCGAATATCTAGATTTTTCTTCCACAAACGGATCGCTAAGAACGGTGTTGCGTAATGTGACATTGATTAAAGATCAGAACATTACTAGGAAATACTTGGCTGGGTCCAAGGAGGTTTTATTACTGTAATGTTTCTCAAACCTTGTCTTTCTCCGAAAGTCTTGTCACCATCTTCTGGAAAAAGAGTTCCTTGATGTTCTCATTTCTGAGTGTATTTATTGAATTATGCTTAATTTCTTTCGCAGTGAATCAGACATTCTTCACCATGACAAACAGTATGAGCCTTTCTACTCATCATTCGTGGCACTTTCTGCACATTACATCACCACAGTATGTGGACAAAGTATGTATCTTTCTTTCTCTCCTTATTTTTTATTTTTGGTATGCATTGTTTTGTGAAAGTAATTAATACTGCCATTCAGTCAAATTTGCAGTTTTTTTTTCCTTTTAAATTTTGTGTGTCTCGCAGTCAGCAAACCGTTTGTTTTTTTTTTTGCTCTGTCTCTCTGTCTAGTTCCGAGGAATCAGTTGCTGTCGGTTGCTGCAGCATGCAAAGTATTGATTGAATTCTCATTACTGCGCCTGGAGAACCCAGACGAAGCATGTGCAGTGTCACAGGTGAGTGAAACAAGCTACTTATGAAAATGCTACCTTGCAGGACTGGATTTACCCGATTGAAAACCCATTCCTCCATTTTACAGTTTAGGTTCAGTTAAAAAAAAAAAAAAAAAAAGTACAGTAATGTGGTGATGACCCACAACTCTTAAGTACCAGTCCCCCGTAGAAACCTCACCTATGCGTCACCCACATCTCGACACAAGATTGCCAATTTTAGTAGGAAATGGCCCATGCTCACGCTATAGATGCACCCCAGGAAGAGGTGCAGGCTGCCTATAAGTGTCTTGTATCAGCCTGTCGAAAGTCTGCAGTAGTCAGGCAGCTCCTCTTCCCAGTTCAAAAACGGTGGTTCCACTTCCATCGCACGCCATCAGCAAACAGCGCGTCAGCATGTCTGACTGTGGAGCTGGCTGCCGCGCCGTGTACAGCGCAGCATGAAGGTCACGCCAGATCCTCCGGGGCTCGACGCACGCAGCCTCTTGTGTGTTGAGAGCGCTCATGTTTACCGTTTTACCGGTGACTGCTAATGGGGGAGGAACTCTGACGATGGAACAGATTTGTCAGTCGCAGCACTAACTGAAAGACAGGCAGGTTTATTCTGGTGAGATTGTAAGGGCGAGACAGTTCATATTTTTAAATATATTTTGTTCACTGTGTTGAATATTGAAAGTGCTGTGTTTGTCAGGCGATGGAATTTGGATTTTTGGCTGCGTGTACTGCTGGTTTGTGAGGGTTGATATAGATATCAGCTCCTTGTTGGGTTGCTGGCTGTATTTACAATTTTTTGTCAGATTATAACTCCGACTGGCACCCCAGCATTTACTGCCAAGGAACTGCTAAAACATAACTCTTTCGAGGTCCCTTCTTAAAATCAACATTGATATCGTTTGAAAATGCAGGTTTCAGTGTTCCTCATACAATTTAAGCATTCATTCTCTTAAAAATTTCTATGTAACTAGCAAAATACACACACTCACCCCATTCACATACTTTTATTGATTCATTGAATGGACACTGACTCGCTTTTCTGGTCATTCGTGTCAGTTTGGACTTTTTTTTTTTTTTTAAACCCACCTCTTGAATCAAGTGATGCTGTTTTTGTCTGCAGAAACACCTGATTCTCCTCGTAAAAGGACTGTGCACAGGCTGCAGCAGACTAGATCGCACTGAAATCATTACTTTCACTGCTATGATGAAGTCTGCCAAGTTGCCTCAAACTGTCAAGACCCTATCAGATGGTGAGTATGCCTCAAAGTTAAACAAGCTCTACTTAATTTGAGAAATATAATGAATGTAACACACAATTATTTAAAGAGGGGAAAGATCCTATTTGATTTAGAATTGTGATTCATGACTTACAGAATATTCTCCAAGTTATAGATTCATTAATTTACAGTATTGATTAGTGTTGTGATAGCTGCTGGTTAGCCTGCAAGGTAAATGGATAAATAAAATCTTTTAAACTTTGATATTCTGTTTTGTTTAATAGTGGAAGATCAAAAGGATGTGCCCAGTGCTGTGAACCCAGAAATTCGACAAAAAGAAGTGCAAATGAACTTCTTTAATCAACTGACTTCTGTTTTTAACCCCGACCTTACCACCATCTTGGCCTCCCCGTCAGCAGCACACATGCAGGCAAGTGTCGCAGACAAAAGCCTCCCATTCTCTTAAATATTGGAGGCTGAAGCTAACCTCCGCGGCTTATTTGAAAAATGATCTCTGCGGTTTTTCGCCGAAAACATGTTTGCTCTTCATCTGTAATTTAACTCGCTGCATCCAAAACTGCTCTGCTGTTGCTGCATTGACATGTTTGCTTACCACAATTGCAATGTTGATGTTTTTCAACTCTCTCTAACCATAGGCTGAAAGCGATTGCGATGACCAAACAACAGATCAGGCCATGCAGGCCAAAATGAAAAATGCCTTTGTCTCTCAGAATGTGTCAAGCTTACAAGAACTTGGTGAGTAGTTGTCGGACGGTTTATAAGCACTTGGCTTATAGCCACACTGCACACGTCTTGGTTTAAGACCTTGGTGAAACACAGCCTGATAATTTCGTTTCCCATGATGCATTGATATGCAAGAAAGGTCTCTCCATATTTTGAATAAACTCCTGAGAAACATTATATGTTGTGACAAAGATCCCTTCAACCTTTTCATGGCACGTGACCGTCACTTGTGTCAACTTAACACTGCCTTTCGTGGGAAAACACCCACGTACGCTGCTGAAGTACATTTTAATATCGGCATCCTCTTTTTGTTCTTTTCTCAACGGAGCTAAAAGGTTTGTGTTTCCACAATTTGCCTCTGCAGGTGGGTCTGAGAAGTTGCTACGAGTGTGCCTCAACCTGCCCTACTTTCTGCGCTACATCAACCGTTTCCAAGATGCTGTATCAGCCAACTCTTTCTTTATTATGCCTGCAACAGTGGCCGATGCCACAGCTGTCCGCAATGGGTATGTTTGAATTCTCAAATTTTAGTATGATGCATATTGCTAAAAAAAAATATTGTTATTGTTGCTTAGGGCAGTATAATTTGAACTAGAATGTGGAAATTATTATTATTTATCTGTTCATTTTTGCCTGGACATAATATTAACATTTCACACTTAATACCTGTACCCAGATTTCATTCACTGGTGATAGATGTAACCATGGCTTTGGACACACTTTCCCTACCTGTATTGGAGCCCTTGACACCAGGGAGGTTACTAGATATGACTGTGCTGGCTTTGAGCTGCCTCTACGCAGGTACGTCGTCACTCTCTGCGAGTGCCAGCAGTGGTAGAAAGGCTCGCGCCACCATTGTCTTACAATCTCAGCAATGTCGTAAATACTCGCGGCAACAAATCAATTGTGATTTTTGAATGCACTATGGCCAGCTGTAGCGTGCGCCACCGTTCTTTCTGTTGCCAACAGAACACACTAACTTTGTTATTTTTTGTGGTTTAGTGGTATTAAGCATGTAAACCAACATGTATCTTGCCTGTTTTAGGTGTGAGTGTGGCCACTTGCATGGCCATTCTGCAGGTAGGTAGCAGCTTGCAGCTCCGCTCTGCCTCCACTGGGACTAAAGAGGAGGACTATGAAAACGACGCAGCCACGATTGTACAGAAATGTGTGAGTATTGTCCGTATAATGTTGCTGATGCAGGCTCTAATGTTTACCGTTTGACGTGGCTTAGTTCCTTAAAGAAACTAATTATTCACGAAGAAGTGTGTTGAGATTAACAGTTTCTTATGCAGCCCTGGCATGTTTCCATCAAATAGTTAAAAGATTCATATGAAGACAAATTAGGATTCTGATTCGGTGAACATAGATTTGATTCTCTCAAAACTAGCATGGCATCAAATCTCTTTGTCTGAGGATATCATGCGCACCTTAGATAAAGATATTGTATGATAATGTATATCTGAAATGCCAACGAGTACAAAATTTGTCTTTGAAACAGTTGGAGATCTATGAAATGATTGGACAAGCCATCAGCAACTCCCGTCGAGCTGGAGGAGAGGTGAGCGCCAGGTTTGAGTGCTTTGGTGCCGGCATTGCATAAATGAAAAGAATACTACCAATTTAGTGGTGGCTAATTTGCTTTTTAATCTAGAATGTATTTGTATATGAATTTGGGATAACCTTTTGTGCATGTTTTCTCCAGCATTATCAGAACTTCCAGCTGCTTGGGGCCTGGTGCCTTTTAAACAGCCTGTACCTGATTCTTAATCTGAGCCCCACTGCCCTGGCCGATAAAGGGAAAGAGAAGGATCCCTTGGCTGCCTTGCGTGTCCGAGATATTGCCGCTCGAACCAAGGACGGTGCAGGATCGCCTAAATTGGGGCCGGGCAAAGGGTAAATAGTAAAAAAAAAAAAGAAAAAAGGATGTAATGTCTTTTTGTCTGTGTGTTTAATTTTTGTCTGTTTAGATTGGCAGATGTTGTAGTTGTAGATGTGGGAAGCGAAGCTGAATGAACGGATGACGGAGCTAGATGAAAGCCACTCCAAACAATCCTTTTGGAACAGGAATGTCTGCACCTAATTTCACAGCAGTCTGTCCAGTAATTGTGGAATTTTAAGAGGAAAAAAAAAACACTTAATGATGGCTTGAGAGGAAACCACATTTTTTTCACCACATTTTGTATTTATCCAGTTTGTAGACACTGTCGTTAGGTATCCTGATGGAAAAATCTTGTTTTGATGTAGAACAAGACGCTACAGAATTATTTCTTCCCTTAAGGATCTTGAATTTTATTGTTTAGTATTTTTGATTTATTTTTACCTTTTAAGAAAAAAATGTCAGTTGAAAAATGATGCCTGGTTTTCTTTTCTTTTTTAAATCTTCAGACACCAAGGATTTGGAGTTTTGTCAGTCATCCTGGCCAACCACGCCATCAAACTTTTGACGTCGCTTTTCCAAGATCTGCAAGTTGAGGCCCTGCACCGAGTGAGTCGAGCAAAAGCAGAATATGGTTATCTGATTGCTGTTGTCCTCACATCGCAATACAATGAAAACCGTTGTGGTTGGAGATAAAATGCCAGCCTTCCGAAGGAACAACCAACAAGCCTGCTGTGCTTCAGTTGGGTTGTTCTCATTACTTCTCTTTTATGTACTTCTCATATCTTTCGGTTCACCGTGACTAAAAAGCAGGTCTGAAAACCAGTAAAGGTTTAACTCACCACTTTTAACATTATTACTCATTCAGAGTAACTGTATACAAAGAAATGCTACTCCATGGATTAAGTACAGAACTTTCTTTTTTTCTTTTTTTTTTTAAATGGCCAAGGAATGTTGGCCTACAAATCCCTGATGCATGACAAGCCTGTAAAAATAACTTTCCTCCAGCAGCGTGTTTCTGTAGTCCAATCCCTCCCTTCCTCTTCCTGCAGGGTTGGGCAAGTGATGGGCCACCTGCTGAGCTCAACATCATGGCACAGAGCACTTCCATCCAGAGGGTCCAAAGGCTCATAGACTCTGTGCCCCTGACCAACCTACTCTTCACCCTTCTCTCCACTGCCTACAAAAAAGTACGGTCATTTATCTTCATATACCAGCTGTTTTCATAATATTTGTACTCTCCTACGAATTCAACCAGGATTATCAGAGAAGTGTTTTTTGCTGCTTTAGGCTAAAGAAATGAAAGACGGAGCTTTTAAGTGGACTGAAAAGTCACCCGTCATAGATGAGATGCACAAATTGTAAAATAGTGAGGCACATTTTCAGTTATTCTCTTCTGGGTGGCGTCTGTGCTGTTGTATTCTGTCATGCACTTGAAAACTGACATAAATAGGTGTGTAAACGGCATATATTGAGAAGTTCAAACATTGGCTGCTTCCTCATCTCCTCTCAGCTTTCCAGTCATATGTAGTAGGTGCGAATGTCAGATTATCTTTTCAGCAGGTTATAGAAATGTTCTGCCTGTTCTGCCACATAATGTATGACAAGTGTGGGCGCCCAACCATCCTGCAAGCAGCTCTGGTGAAACATATTTACAAACGACAAATTCTCTCATTGGCGACTCCAGAGTCTGTTGGGTCCCAAGGCAATGCTTTCCAGAAACCCCTTTCAATTAGTATTCCACACATTTATGGAGTATACCACTATAAATGTGACTCAAACAACAAATTTACAATGTTAAATCATTTTCTCTTTTAATTCTCAATGCTGACCACATTTTATCAGTTTTAGCTATTCCTTCAAATTCAAAGGCCCCTTCACATTCTCACTCCAGAATACATTTTTAATAACGGTACAAACGGCAAATCACACTCTCTGAAACAATGTAGTAATGATATGATATGAACCACTAAGCACAATAAACTCACTAATGACTAAGATTAACACATAAGAATATGGAATATTCTAATAAAACATAGGGATGTTTTGCCTGTGGTTAGTG
>CAAKHG010027063.1:0-44317 GCA_901007715.1 Dactylopterus volitans | reverse complement strand
GGAAGGTTTTGGGTCGACTGTCTCCATGTGATGTGGTCTAATCTGGCCGGGGATGTTTACATCTCGCGTGAGGAGCGGTAAAAATGATCCCCTGCCGCCCATCCGGCTGCGTGATGAAGGTGCCGCAGCAAAGACTGCTGGGAAATTTCTTCATTCGGTTCTGGGTTTTCAGACCAAATACGCGTGGCACATTCGGCTCCGCGTAAACTCAGCTAACGTGGTGACGAAAAAAAAAAAAGAAATGGTTCAGCTCGGGTGGGCGCGGCTGGCAATCATTCATCTCGTACCTCGCGGTCATGTGAGCTGAGGTCACGTGAGCGCGAAGGAGGAAATGGAAGCACTTGCTCAGCTCATGTGAGACGTGCCGTTTCCTCTCTCCGTTCCAACGCACGCCACCCGTCATGCCAGTCTGCCCGTCAGCGTTCATACACCATCGAGCGAGTGTGGGATGTTTGTTTCGGACTGAAGCACATTTGTGCAGACCCCAGGAGAGAGGTGCCCCAATGTGACAAAAGCGGAGCTTCGCAGCGACACAGCTAGAAGCATCAAACACACGCAGGACGGCGGCGACGGTCGGGAGCGTTACGCATGTCAACGTCACATCCTGGTTTAGGAAACCTGGAGTCCTCCAACAAGAAACCAGGACCCGGCCACATGCGGACGCCTCAACCAGCTCTCTGAACATCGTTAGTGGATGAAATAAAAGCTGAGGCGCTGAAGAATCCGGACGCAACTGGACAAAAGGTTTTGACAAACTTGGGAATTTCAAGAATCATATGTACGGGGTGGCCCGCGGGGGGCAAACGCGTCCAGAAAACGCGAATTCAGAAACGTGCTGCAACAAGAGCAACCACGGCTGCCAGAGCAGAAACACTAAACCTCCTAAAACAAACGCAGGAGGGAAAAAAACGTGGCGCATATTCAGACACGATAGGAGTGTTTGGGGCCTGTAGGGGGCGCTAGGAAGCGCGGACCTATGACGTCTGACATTTGTGGCTGGATTTGTGCTGATATTTCCGAATTTTTTGCTTTGTTGTACTGTAATTTGATATTTCATAATTCTCATTTATGGCAAATTATTGAAAAAAAAGACACTTTTGCCTTGTTTTAATAACAATAATAACAACAATAATAATAATGACAGGAATACTAATTATAATATGCTGGATGTTGCAAAATCTTTGTGAGTTCTTTACCATTTATTGTATTGCCAAAAATATTCAGTTTATCATGATAGTTACAATTATGAAAAAGCCTTGCAGTGTTGACAGATCTTAGGTCTGCGCCCCTTAGCGCCCCTCAGAGGCCTGGGGGACCCCTGTCGTGTCAGAAGACGCGGCGCATTTTTCTCCCGCATTCGCTTTTCGGAGGTTGCGTGCGTTTTGTTTTTCCAGCGTTTCTTGTGTTTGCGGCACGTTTCTGTGGTCTCGTGTGTTCTGCGCCTTCGCATGTGTGGTTTTTTTTTTCTCAGTTTGTCCTGTTCATGGATGTGCAGCTGGCTTCTCCTAACGCGAGCGTTTTGGGCCGCCTCGGCGCGTTCGCCCGTCTTGACGCCGTTGAAACAGCGAGGCTCGATGTGCACGAGATTAAAACCAGCGCCAAAACTTCGGGCAATCATGTGCGTACAAATATACTCAATTACACACGTTCCCGCTCGTGTTTTGACCCGAATATCATCTTAATTACTGCGGAAGTACCTGTGGAATGAAAATAATCTGGTGAACACAAGTTAATCCCTGCAGGGGGGGGAAACGTGATTTCTTGACCATGAATGCGCACAAACTGGTGCTGCATCACAAAGGCTTCAGGGAAAAAAAAAAAAATCTATAAAGTCTGACTTAGTCATTCACATTCGCTCTGCGAGCTAAAACAATGCGCTCAGTGACTACAGAGCATTAAGGAAATCCACTTAGAGAGCGTGCAATCGAGGTCTTAACGCCGAGCAGGTTACCGCCGCGCTTGTTCACAAATTCTCCAATTTCCTGCCATAACTTGATTTCGTCTGGTGCGCGCAGCGAACAAACATCCGATGCCGCGTCTATAAATCCTCGGTGACGGTGTCCTGGCCCCCTCATTCGCCGCCTCTCGTGCCGCTCACGCAGCGCCCCGAAATGTGCCGCTTTCTGTGCGATCCTAAAACGGTAGTTCACTTAAGCATGCATTAAATTGGCGTAATCTATTGAATACTGACTCGTGTCACATCACTAATCGCGCTTTTTCTCCTGCGTAGTTCCGGCTCTACTGCAGAGTAGCGTTGTTTATTCGTCGCGGCTCTCGTGGGGTTCCAAACAAGGCCACCCGGGTACTATGAGGTACTAAAAGGTGAATCAAAAAAACTGCAAACCGCTGGTTGGTCACACACGGAATACCCCCAACAACCCGTGCCCGCCATTTTTGAAACAACCAAAACTATCGTAGCGGCCGCGGTTTTGATTTTCTTACTTTCACAAACAGCAACCGGAACGATCGGACGCCACTGCAGCTTCGCACAGCGTCGCTATGACGACAAGCGACGCCAAGGCAGTACTATCTTTTAATGGGAAACGACCCTCAGGAAAGTGCCCGATACCAAAGGCGAGTAGAGCAGAGTAGAGCTGAGTAGAGCAGAGTAGAGCCGGCACCACGTCATGGGAAAGCGCCGCAGATGAGCACTCACAGAGCACCAACGTCTGCCAAAGTCAAACCAGATGCAGTTCTTCGGCTGTGGTACCTGATCAGATCCTGGCCCGGAATTCAACTGGCTCTTTACTGACCTCTCCAATCGGGTTTCATGAATCAGAATCAGACTACTTGATTGGTCCGTAGGGTTGGCGGTATAACGGTTATCTCGCTGATGTGCAGAAACAGAACTCGGGTGAAAACACGACTCCCGTTGCAGAAGTTAAAAAACAAACTTAGCTACAAACACCTGCGAAGAAAAAAAAAGGTTCCTTCCCACCTTTATTTCTGCTTTGAAAGCAAAACATCTGCCGGCTCGTGTCCTACGCGCAGCCTCAAAGGTCAGCACGCGCCGATGTGCGCTAAATCAGTTTAGAAGACGAGCATTCAATGACGCACCGGCAGATAAGTCAACTCCCGGCGGGGCGGCTAACGTCAGACGGGGCGGCTAACGTCAGACGGGGCGGCTAACGTCAGACGGGGCGGCTAACGTCAGACGGACCGACGTCTAAGTGGCTCGTCAGCGGTTGCTTGCGACATCATGAATGGCTCTCTTGCCAGCTGAGCCCCCCCATGACCCCCCCCCCACCCCACCCCGCTGAGAGCGGGAACGCCAGCCCGCCCGAACAAAAGCTCCCATGCAAGAAGACGAGTCCCGCGGGGGAGCTGGAAGCCGGCGATGGGGGAGAAGGGGGGGCGCCATTAGCATGACGGTGCCGGGCGCGCTTTGACACCGTGCAGCCGCGCCCGGTGTCGAGTTCCACCAGACACGGGGGGGGGGGGGGGGGGGGGGCACGTGTTGCCTACCTGCTCTGGTCGCAACCACATCCGTTTTCCCGAAAACTGTGAATAATTAGTGGGTAACGGGGAATGATTAAAGTGGTGCCTGTTACATAAAAGGTGTAAACACAGGTTTGTAGATTAAGTGTGACAAAGAGGTGGAGACAAGATGGAAAAAAAATTCTTTCACACGATTTTGCGTTACTTCTGCCTGAATCTGGTTTACTTGATGAATTGAATATTAACAGAGGTGAAGATTCTATGGTGAACTACATGTTCACCATAGAACGCAGCAGCCCTGCAATAAATTCTCCCTTCAGGAGGAGTTTTATGTTGACTTATTTCTGAATAATTGTTATTAGGACTGTAATTTGTGACGCTGTTGAACTGTACTGGGTTACACTGAGAGGTGTCCCTAATATTTTGGTCATGCCACTAATTTGCTTTAGGGTGCCAAAATATTAGGGACGCCTCTCATTATAAGCCTCTCCCATTTTTAGGTAAAACTCCTTTTGGAGGGCGAGTTTATCGCGGGGCTGCTGCGTTACATTCTGTGGTAAACCTGCAGTGGTCAGAATGTTACGGCTCATCGGTGTATACTGTACAGTATGTACTGTACTAGACAGCGTGACACCTCCTTAAAAGTGAAGCCAAAAAGATCTCTATGTCCCCCCCGGTGGCAGGCAGCAGCATAGGTCATAAACCCCGCCTCTTCCATGTAAGTGAATGAAACTTGGTGCAAAATAAATCACAGTACTCATGTAATTTTACGTCAAAGATGGTCTTGTCATGTTGAGGTTGTTTTTTTATTATTCTGATGTCTGTACACTTGTTCATTTTTCATTTACGTTTAATTTCAATTAGTCATTTGAGACTTATAAAACAAGGGTGTGGCCTCGTGATTGACAGCTGCTCTGAGCTAAATGTGTCCGCAGCGCTAATGCTTGAGACGGCTGAATATTTTAAAGTATAAACAGCAGGATCCACTGACGTCAAAGCACGTCCAGTCAAGTTTAAAAGCTTAAATGCTGTCTAAAAAGCATGAATGACAGAATGCATGTCATTTTGAGTCAAATATATTCTGTAACTTAAATAAGCGGAAGTAGGTAGCTAGCAAAACCCTTATGGAGGGAGAGATATTTAACATTACGTTTAAAGTGTTTAAACGTAAATATGTTCCGTGACGTATGAAGGCAATTCTACGGAGGCGTATTACCGCCGCGTCCTAAAAATGAAAATGGATGAGTGTCGTTATAAACTTTTACTGCTCCGACAATAAAAGTCCCGAGCAATGACTGCTAACTATGATAATTACCACATTATCACGATACACTGATGTTGTTAAAGTATCAGGTTATCACATGAAACGGACGAGATACAAACACAAACTTCACACATTATAACATGGAACTGTTACATGTTTTTTGTTTCTTTTTGATGCCTTGGCAACCTGATAATCTTGTTTTTCATCTTTAAATATTAATTGTGAAAACAGTTTTTGTTTTGTTTTTGGCAGAAATGGTCTTCCATACTTTTGGGTCTGGAGACTCTGACATCTTTAGCTCCCGGTTTTAAGGCGACTTTTCGTGAGCATCGACCCGGGAACGGCGTCGCTGGCGGCGGCGGCGGCAGTCGCGACGACCCCCGCCACGCTCGACCCAATGTGCCGGTACCGTGAGGACGGACGGACGGTCCCGGTGCTCGCCGCCGGTCAACTCACCGTCGCGTTGGAGCAGTTCAGCAGGCACAGCACGAACAGGACGAACCACCTGCGCTTGTAAACCTTGAAAGCGAGGAGCTTCCTCAGCTCCAGGTTCGGTTCTCTCGGTGCTCCGTCGGAGGCGTCGGCGGGAGACCCGGAACTTTCCATTTCCGCCGCTCGTCAAGTTTTGCCGGTTAGGCTAACTGTTAGCTAACACCGTACGACCATCCCCGGCACTGGACACTTTTGTGCGGTTTGTGCGGTCTTCCGCCCGGTAGAAAAAGGTCGCATGAGACTATATCCCACAAACGGCGAGCTCCGAGTCCATTCTGTTGCCTTCCCGAGGCTCAACGAGTCGCCCCGCGTTCGTTAACCGGCTGCAAAAAAAGACGAGACCGAAATCTGGGGAATTCGCTTCGGCGTCGGGAGCGCCGCCGCCGGCTGTACTGTACCCGAAGATCGTCTATACACAGAGATGAGCCGCTCGGTCATTGGACAGAAAACCAAGCGAATGGATGCAGGAGTCCGTAAGAGTTATGGAAGCCCATTTCCGCCAGTAAAAGAAAAAAAAAAGATGAAAAGTTAGCCTTGATAATTCAAATATCCCCATGGTAAGTCATGATTATGAAATAAAAAGTCATAATTATGAGATTAAAAAGTCGAAATTATGAGCTAAAGTCGAAATTATGAGATAAAAAGTCATAATTGTGAGATTTAAAAAAATCGAAATTATGATAAAAAGTCGAAATTATGATAAAAAAAAAAGTCGAAATTATGAGTTAGGAAGAGCGCATGTGCTCCAGTGGCGCAGGTCCCTCCATCATCTTGTTGGCTTAACGTTAACCATGCAAACGATGGGCAGTAGAACTCGCGCCAAAGAGCTGCTACTTTGAATGTTGTGTGAAAGTATCTCATAATTTCGACTTTTTGTCTCATAATTTCGTCTTTTTATCTCATAATTTCGACTTTCTATCTGATAATTTCGACTTTTTATCTGATAATTTCGACTTTTTATCTCATAATTTCGACTTTTCCATCTTATTTTTTTTTTCTTTTACTGGCGGAGATGGACTTCCATACAGAGTATTATTAAGATAACCAACAAATTACTGCATTACATGACATCACTGTGATTGCACCGAGAAAAGAGTATTAAAAGTAGCAATCCAGTCAACATGATGCATTTCAAGGCAAAGCGAGGTCATCACACCCACCATCAGCCGACTGCTCCTATTTCTTCACAGCTGTGCATTGATTATTAGTCTTTCAGAGCTATTTCGGCCTTTTCAGTCTTGCGCTTGTTCCCACAATGATGCAACAGCCTCAGAGCAGTTTAGGTTTGCAATTGATTGAAAAAAAAAACAAGACTCCCCCCCCCCCCCCCCCACACTTACGTAGAGTTTGTATTGAGTTTAATAATCAGATTCTTCTTTGCAGCGCAGAGCTCGACACGCTGATCGATGCGCCATGGAAAATGGCTCGTGGTGATCTTTTCCCAAAGAGCCCCCTTCCGGTTCTTTTGTTGAAACCGCTCCAAAAGGTGTCTCCCAAGACTCCCAAGTCTCTGATGTAGCCAATTTATTATGATCATATGCAGAGAAATTACCCAGCTGGCCATGCTGGGGGGATTTGCCTCCGTCCAGCACTGCAGGTTGATACCATAGCAGAGTTCACCGTACCCCAATCTGGTTCTCTCACTGACATCATCTTCAAAGACATCTTAATGGGCCTCAGTGACGTCACACAGTCGTGCTCTGACCAATTCTAACACCCAAACATGAGCGATTATCTAGCAGTTCTCCCTTCTGACATACTTATGTCAGTACGTCCAAGCGCGGTGACGTCTCGGTGAGGCCGATTTTATAGCGGCAGCACTGTCGCTGCTGCGTGCGTGCAGAATATGACTGCTCACGTTCACACGGGTGCCCAGCCTGAGCCGGTGGCATCGCTCCCTCATGTAGGCCCCCGGGGGCCCGAGTGATTTGTGAAGGTTATCAAATGGTCATCAAAATCAGGCTCACGAGGGACCGGCGGAGAACCGGCATCTGGTACCACAATTCGCCCACCCTCGAGAGCCCTGTTTCCACCAAGCGGTTTGGCTCAGTGCGCGTTTTTTGGAGTTTTCATTGACCAAAAATTGTGTGGGTGGTCTAAAAAAAAAACCCTGCACTGCCCCTGATTTTGCTAACCCTTCCGTTGGGCTAATAGCATTTTGAGCACTGCAATCCGCTCATTGGTCACACATATTCACCTCATTACGTCGCAGGCGCTTGGTGAGTTTCCCTCCTGCCATGTTTAATTTTTTTTTTTTCTACTTTAATTGCCTCCGTCATGGATTCCCTTTGCTATTAAACGACAAATCTTGGGACTATCTTTCCGTTTAATTGCATCCGTCCTTCTCCTCTGTGACAGTTAACTGTATAGCTTTGAGCTTTGGCCCACAACCCCAAAAAAAAAAAAAAAAAAAGCCGTTGCCAGCGTAGCCTTCGAATTGTTTCGGGCACGTACAGATAAGATCGATCAATAACAAGAAGAGGCGCGCTGGCAAGCGCTAAACTTTTGTGACGCTTTGCCAGCCAGTCCAGTCAGCAGAAGACTTGAGGAGTCGCTGAGCGGCGTCACCCTGTGGGTGGGGGGCAGGGGGGGTGACGAAGCTCATCCTGGCCTCACCTGCAAAAAACAAACACAATCGATAACGAACAGCCACCACAGCTCCTGAATCCAATCTGCCGAATCCCGGCGACATATTGGTCTCGTGCGTGTGGACCGCCGCCGCCGCCATCTGAACGATCTACGGGGGGGATGAATTATTGCATGTGTTTTCTTCCTTTCGTGCTTTCTTTTCCGCATCGCTCCCGCCTGTCTGCGTGCTGGGAGACGTCCACAGGTGAGCAAATTATTTAGTAGGGGATGCCGCCCCGCCGTTTTTCATTGTCGTCACCGGCAGCGTGGAGAGAGAGAGAGAGAGGGCGTGATAGCGCCGAGCGTGATAGCGCGAGCGCACGGCTGCCTCGCCTTAACCCCTTCGCGAGCCCTCGGCGGCTGTCGGTTGCCTCCCGGGGAAGTGAAACCACTGTAAATATCTTGTCAGACTCGCCGCCCACAGGAAGCAGCGCCCGTGTCTGACTGCGCGGCGCCGTCGCCGCTTTGTGCCGTCGCGCCTCAGCCGCAGACGTCAGCCCCGAGAAACTTTTATGAAGTTGATGTGTTAAACCCAATCCGGAATAATATTACAATAAACCTTGTCTAGACCTCATGTTTATATTTAAATGTGTGTGTGTGGTTTTTTTTGTCACACTGTTATTTGTCTTTAATAGGACTTCCTGGTCCCGAAGCCAAAACACGCTCAGTGGCCACTTTGTTAGGTACACCCGTTCATCTCCTCATTCATGCAAATATCCAATCAGGGAAGTGGAAACCGAGCACCGGAAAGCCTGAGTAACTTTAACCGTGTCGCGGTTGCTCGGTCTGAGTTCTCACACACAACCATCTCCAGGGTTCACAGAGGATGGTCCCAGAAAGGGAAGGCAGCCGGTGATCCTGGTCAGTCCTTTGGGAGAAGGTGCCTTGTTGATGCCGGAGGTCAGAGGTCAGGGGAGAGTTGTCAGGCTCGTGCCAGCGCTCAGAAAGACAGCAGTTAGTCAATGAAGCACCCATTATCTCTGAACACGGAACACGTCCAACCGTGAAGCAGATGGGCTCCAGCTGCTTCAGGCTAATATTACGTCCACCTTGCAAGCTAATAAGGTTGCTAGTGAGTGTGTACGGACGCTACCGTCTTGCGCTGGTGATGTCACATCAGGAAATGCAGCGGCGGCGTTGAGGCCCAAGCTCCATCGCGAGTGACTGGTTTATCATTTTTATTAAAAAAAACAAAACAAATCGGTAACAGATCGGTTACAGAAAGTCAGCGTTACGTCTCCTCTTTACTTTCTCGGGTGAAATTTCTAAACAGAAGCCTGAAAATGCCTCTGCGACTCCCAGTGTGTCACTCGTTTCGTAGCATGAAATAACTAATTAAAACCAAACTTATAAGAACGGTGAACAAACACCAGTGTGATAAAAAAAAAATACATGAAATGACAGAAACCATCTTTGAGAAAAGAAAAAAAAAACGATATGAGGAGTACTTTTATATTTTAGTTTGACTGACCCAAATCCCACCCACTAACACTGAGGAGGCGGAGTTTATGACCTATACTGCAGCCAGCCACCAGGGGGGGCGATCAGATCTTTTTGCTTATATATATATATATATATATATACACTTTTTTTTTACATCACCAGTTTCTCAGTCTTCATCGGGTATAATGAGTGCTGGAACCTTTTTGTCCTCCATTGTAATGTAACTGTCATACCTTCATTCATTCATCTCTCTCCACATCTTCATATCTGATTTCCTTGCGTGTACTATTATTCATATACACCCACCAGCCATGATATAATGACCACTACATGTGTACCATAAAATATGTTGCAACAGGCCTGCAGTCAATTCTCCCTTCGGGTGTCCCTAATATTTTGTCACCCTGATGCGCATAAGTGGGATGACCAAAATATTAGGGACACCTCTCAGTGCAACCCAGTACAGTTGAACAGCATCACAAATTACAGTCCCAATAACAATCATTAAAATATGTCATTACCTCTCTCAGATTCAATTAAATTCTACATAAAACTCCTCCTGAGGGGAATATTTGTTGCAGGGCACTACATTCTGTGGCAAATCTGGATCGGTGCCCGCACTGTATATACTTTATATGCTTGTGGTTCTAATATATGCTGAACATGCTCCTCTTTTATCAACCGGCACCATTAAGACAACCGTCTCTGTTAAGTGCTTGGGTTTCTGGGTTTCTCACCTGCGCTGCAGCCCGCCACCAGGGGGCAACGGAGACTTTGATCAAAAGGCCGCGAGCTCTCGATTGCAGCCTGGGAAGGTTCACAGTCGCCTCGTAATCCTGTATAAAGATGAGGAAGACGCCATGCTGAGCAGGAGGGTTTCTTATATATGCAGATGGTGAAATAAATGGATGTGGCCATCGGTTACACCCCTGGAGGCCTGTGTCCATTTCTTTTTGCGTAGTTCACGCTTCCAGCATTTAGGAAGGCTCACTCGGCAATTTGTCTTCAACTCCTGGGTAAACATGGCTGCGGAGTGAGGGTGAGGCAGTGAGGGGAGGGTCAGCGAGCGTCCGGGTGCGGTTGTGCCAAAAGCAGAGTCGCCGGCAGCTGTGATTGCTTGTTGTTTCCGGCTGAGGGCCCCGCGGCACGCTGGCTCGCATGACAATAGCTGGGCCGCCAAACGGCTGCCGCCCTGACCGTCGCCGCGGGCGCGCCAGACGGCTACCGGCCCCGCTCCTCCACCCGGGCCAGATCTGCCCTCGGCGGCCGTCTCCAGCGCCGTCATTTCTAAACTCGTGGCTGCCCCACCAGCCCTGCCCAAAACTCTGGCCGCTGCCAGCAGAAATAACTCTCGGCCTCGCAAAGCCGCCTCCTTTGTTGAGTTCAAAAAACGCGCAACTTTCTCCCTTTTAATTCTGTTTTTATCATGCACAAGAGGTGGATGACGTCGCCCTGATCCACGCAGAGCGCGTTTAACGTCCTTCTCCTGTTTGAGCCGGCTTGACGCCAGAGCGGGCCGCTTCGGCATCCATGTGGCCAAAAGGCCGACGTTTCCCCGACCTTCGACCTCAAAGTGACGCGAGCTCTTTCGAGCAAACGCCCGCGACGTCGCCTCGGAGCGAGTGTGACCTAACGAAACGAGAAACGGAACGCCGGGGACATCGTGAGACAAAAAAGGCGCCACCTTTGTGGTGCCGAGATATTTGATAGGCCCACAAATAGCTGCGTGATCACCTGACTTTCCCCGATCGCAGGTCGACGCGTTTCGTGTCCCGGTTTCGTTCATTCGGCGTCGTTTCCGCCGTTTCCGCCGCTCCGCCGCCTCATTTTCGAGCTCCTTGTGTTTGTTATTCATGCGCGCCGATCAGCCATAACATTAAAACCACCGCATGTTTAGCAGAGAACATATTGCAACGGCCCTGCAATAATTTCACCCTTCAGGAGGAGTTTTATGTTGAATTTTTATTCAATGTGTGTGAGGGAGGTGTTGACGTATTTAACTGATTGTTATTTGGGGCTGTAGTTTGTGACGCTGTTGAAGTGTGCTGAGTTATCCTGAGAGGTGTCCCTAATATTTTGGTCACCCCACTCATATGCCCCAGGGTGACCAAAATATTAGGGACGCCTCTCAGCATAATTCAGCACACTTTTGCACATTAGAAAGAATGTGGATTGCAGGTGATGAACAATACTTTTTTAAAACGACCAGTTTGAAGTAAATGTGATGCAGTAGGATGTACACTCCGTGCATTTCAAGCGCACTCGCTCGGGAAAAAGTAAAGATAACAAATTGTATGAAATTGTATAATAAGATAATAATAAAAGTAGATGCTCAAAAATTATATTCAATTAAAGTATTATACGCAATAACTGCCCACCGCTGGTGGGTGGAATAGTGCTAAAGAGTCCACTGGATATCGTAATATATCATATCAGGATTTTTTTTTTTTTGGTTTAGTCTAAAATACCTCATTAACCAATTAATGGACCAACATTAGAAGTTAATCCCTGAGGATTAACTGGAATTACTTATTAGTCCTTTGACTTTTCCTTTTTTTCCCCCCTTAACTCCCCACATCTGTTACATAAAGAATCATAATCCCAATAATGAATTTAAATTGGTAGTTTTCTTTTTTTTTGTTGCTTTATTTCTATTTCGGCGCGGCAGCCCTCGCGCGCTGAATTCAAATATCCCCTCGAGGATTCCTTCCCTCCCGCTGCCGTAAAGGTTTTATTAAATTAATGACAGCTCATTTATTTATTTACTTCCGCTTGTCTGGATATCTTGACTTTTGGTGACAACAATGGGGCGCCCGCGAGCGGCTTCTTCTTCTTTTTTTTTTATTATTATTTCCCCGGAATTAATAATGAATGACACTCAGCGCGGATCAATTCTGAAAATGAGTTGCACTCGCTCGACCCCTCCTCCCCCCTCCCCTCCCCGCTCCTCCTCCACCCCCTCCCCCGCGCTCATCCTCCACCTCCGGCCTCGCTCCGCGCATGCGCCGCAGCCAAGAGCGCTGCTTCGGCCTCTTCCGCGGCCACTCGGTCATTTTCGCCTCTTTGTTTTACTGATAGTGGATTTAACTCGGATTCGACCCAATATCGAGCGGACCGTGCGGCTCCCGAACAGGTCAGTTCGCCCGGGTGGACTTGCGCCCCCGCGTGTGTTCGTAGCTCGGCGGGTCCGTCGCCGGTTAACGGTCCCGGTTCGGTCCCCCTCCTCCTCGTTTTTTTTTCTCTCTCTCTCCTCGCATGTCGCTTTCCGCCTGGTGCTACGGGGCATGCTATACGTGTTGTTCTGTGTGTGTGTGTGTGTGTGTGTGTGTGCGTGCGTGTGTGTGGTGGTGTATGGCGGCGCCGGGCCCTGCAGTCGCGCACCGGCCGACTCGGGGGGCTCCGAGTGTGTGTCTGTGTGTGTGTGTGTGTGTTGGGGGAGAGGAAAGTGCATCGCAAAGGCGGGTTCGAAAGCGAGCCGGGGATGTTCGCGGTCCGTCTCGCCGGGAGAGGAAGCTCCGGCAGCCGCCAGGCAGCCGCCGCGCCGCCTGTCTCGTCATGTTTAAATGTTCCTCGGAACCCCCCCCCAAAAAAATAAAATACAAACACCACCAATTCTTTCCTCTCGTTGAGCTGGAATGTTCATGGTGGAGGACGAGAAGAAGGAAGAGAAAAAAATCTCGTGGTCCACGGTTCGGCTGCCCCCCCCCCCCTTTCCTCCTGGCGTCCAAAGTTCAGCGTGTGTGTGTGTGTGTGTTCGTGCAAGGGGGTGGTGGTGGTGGTGGTAGGGGGGTTCTGCATGAGGTTTAGATTAGATCAAGGCAGAAACTTGGTGCATTTTTGCTTCTCGAGGGTGGATGTGGTCCCCGCCGCCAGACTGCTGCAGCGAGCCCCGGGTGACATTGTAGCGGGGGGTGGGGGGCAGGCAGGCGGGCGGGCGGGCGGGCGGGGAGCCGCCGACAAGTCTGAGCAGTTTATCCGGCAGTTTCTTTTTTTTTTTGATATCTTCTTCGTGGATCTGCGTCGTGGACCAAGCAGGCTTTTATGGTGTGTGTGTGTGTGTGTGTTTTTCTTTTTTTTGCAACACCAACTTTTCTCCACTCTGGGGCTCCCGCGGCCCCGCCAGCGCGCCCCGGGCTGCCTCCCCCGGGGGGTCGCGTAGGTGTCCGTGAAGAAGCCAGAAAGTTTTTGTAGGTCACCATGTCAACAACACATTTAGGCCTGAACCAAATGTGCACACGTCAAATCGAGGCACGTTTATTTTTGTTGTTGTTGTTTTTAGTGGCTTGTGGTAATTGAGTTCTTGTTTTTATTTTTATTTTTAAAAAAAAAAATAGGTCGTTAGCGCAGCAGCAGCAAGGTATTTCGCCTCGTTTTCACCCGAGTGATGGAAGTGTTGTCATTTTCTAGCCGCCGCCGCCTCCCCCCAGAAAAAGGGAACGAAAAGGAAAGAGTCATCGCGGTCTTCCAGAGTGCAGCTTTCATGTCTTGGAGGTGTTGTTTTGACTGAAACCCTCAGACGTTGTTTTCACAGTCATAAAAAAAAAAAATGCAACAAAAAAACAAAAAACTGTGGCAAGTAGCAAATCCTCACACTTGCCGAGCTGCAGTCGGGGCCGCTTTCATCATGTTTGCTTGATTGGTGGCTATTCAGATTGATTTAATTATCTCTCTGCTGATTGACTAATTGATTTTTTTTTTTTTGTTTCAGTTCTTTTTTTTTACCAGTAAAATGTTGACTGCAGAATTTCCGGTGCGACATTCGAGTCAAGTCGAGCCGGTTTTTCATTCGCAAAAACTCAAAATCGCAAAACCGCGCGGCCTCGGGGAGGCCTCGCGATCGGCACACCCTCCGTCCTTGGCCCCCTTAATTCCAGTCGGATTAGTTTTATGTCTCGATGTATAGACAGACGTACGGAGTCGACGAGGCGCCGTGTTTGTGGCGTGATAACCCAGATTTGCCTGGCACTGAGACGACAGTGAAATATGACCCGGACGTGCGGGGGATGACTTTGAATTCCCAACCCCCGGTCCGGCTTGTAACCTGAACATCCGCAACCAAAAATCGATGGCACCTCCTGGGTCGCATCCATACGTCGCCCCTCCCTCCCCACCCCGAGGATTCCATCACCTGCACGCCGGTTTTTTCGGGGTGAAAGCGCGCGTGTTTCCGCCGCCTCGGCATACCCGGAAGCGGCCCGGAACGCCGCGGACGTGCCGCTGCTGAACGGCGCCCGGGCCGGAAGACTGGAAGTTGTTGAGTTTCTCTCGGATGAGATTCACACGCTGGGAGCGGCGTGGACGTGGCCCGTCTGCGGGGCTCGGCTGAAGGCCAGCTGGCCCGCACGCCGGTTCTTGGCCAGCTGAGTGTCACTTGTCTCGCTCCCGGAGATCCCGCGTTGCTCATGTGCGTTGTGTAAGAGTCCGCCGGGCATCGGCTTCCTCGCCGGCTATCGGCTTGCTTTGCAGGAAGACCCCCAAATTACCCGCGGCCCCTCTGGCCGGCTGACCCCGCGACCCCCCCCCTGAAATTGAATAACACCTCGGCTCAGCACTGCGGCGCGGATCGGGCTCCTTCATTAGTGCTTAATCCAATCGAAGGGCGTTTATCATGACCCATTACCTGAAAACACGCGTGTCCGCTTGCTTTTAAACAATTTTAACGGCCCCACGGGGCAGACGGTTTAACCCCGCGCAGTCTAGGTTACAGTCAGCCGTCTTTTTTTCCACTGCTTTTGATTTTAACCATTTTTCACCTTACAAACTGTTCATCCTGCTTTTTTTCCCCAGCACAACCTCAGAAACCTCATTTTTGACATACTGCATTAACACATTGGCACCTTAAATCGCACAAAAAAACCATAAAATTTGTAAAAAACCACAAACACGTTTAAGTAAACCATTTTCATAAGAGAATGCAAATATAAATTGTACACCTGCATCGTTTACATGTAATTGCAGGCCGTGCCTCAGTCGTTTATTTTACAGTCATTTACAAAACAATCAGGGGCCATGATAAGATGCAATTTATTTTGTGCCTCCAAAAGACAATTTCTGTGCACGACAAGACAAGAGGAGCCAATCAGAGGCTCTGACACGTGCAGGGTGTGTGGTTGGGCCACATTTGATGGCCTGTTGGCCAGCATCTGTGGCCGCCATGACGGGCACAGGAGCGTGAGCAGACCAACCACACACCGACTGCACACCGCAAACGCGCTTAAATGTCACAAATCTCTGAAATTGCGAAACTCGCCATCGCTGTTTCTCCTTCCCCGCTTCCTCGGCAACCAAACGCTGCGTGTTGCCGTAGAATTTTTTTTTTTTGATTGGCTGACGTGGTGGATTTTTCCACCAGTAGGAGAGGGGCTGTTATGTTTTTTTTTTTTGGCTTGGAAGCGCTCCGTTTGCGAGCGCTTTCTTAGGATCGCCCGTTTTTTTCCCCCCAACATTCTCAGGGTTAGGCGAGCCTGGTTTCCCTTGCGTATAATTTGAAATCCGCGCTATCGATACAAGTTGAAACGGAGACGCTTGAGCGGCTGCGTCTCGCCGCTGCGCCACCCTAAAGCGGTCAGGTGATTTCAGCGCGTCCGCCGAGTCCATAGCTAAAAGGGGCGGGCCCAGCGGGACGGCCTAGCAGGACGCGGACTCTTAAGATGGACTGATAATGAAAAAAAATGAGACAAACAACCCCCAACCCAAAAAAAAACCCCGTCAGAGTTTAAGTGCCGGAAGATGCATTTGTCTCTCCTCTCAGACAGGAAATAATCTCATACATCCAGTTAAACGAGCCACCGACCGGCAACCGTGGAGAATCCCTCGCCTACAAATCACGCTGCTGTTTGAGGAGGCCGCCCACATCCCCGCCGCCGCTCTCCTCTCCTCGGCGCAGTGTCTCCGAGTGCTCCGTATGAATTCTTAAGGAAAACGGCGCCGGTAGCTGTGGTTCCTACCAAACGGTGTGACAGGACCAGCATGACTGATCACGGCGCTTTTATTTCCACCCTTTTGGGTTTCGTTTAACTACATTCTGTAAGTTTTACCGGTCCATTGTTGTGCTTTTCCACTACATGGTACCACTTCTACTCTACTCTACTCGCCTTTGGTATCGGGCATGTTTCTGGGGGTCGTTTACCATTGGGAGATAGTACCACCTCAGTGTGATGTTGTCATAGCGACGCAGCGGGAAGCTGCCGTGACGCCATCTTCACCGCGACATAGAGATGCACTGAGCGGCACAAAGGGAAGCGAGAAGGAGGAGAAGACATTTTTGAAAGTAAAAAACAAAAAATTAGAACTGCAAAAATGATGACGCGTGACTTCTCTCTGACCAACCAGCGGCCTGCAGTGTTCCCGTGTCACGTCCAAGTACCTTCTAGTCCCCGGTCGGCCTTTTTTGGAACCCCAGCAGCGCAGCTACTAGAATAGTGGTACCTGGTGCTATTTTTTCCGAATGGAAAACCAAAAAAAAAAAAGGGTGAGCAGAGTAGTACCGTGTCGTGGAAAAGCTCCGTTAGTGTGTTTGTGGAGCTCGTCAGAATGGCGGCGATACGAGAGTTCTGCCTGCGTCCTTTGCGACTTGGTGAGAACCTGGTGTTGATCGGTGCACCTCAAACGCGCCGTCTTTGCCACTGTCATCAAATTCAGCCTCCCCCCCCCTATTAAGTTACATCCCCTCAGCCGCGGCTGGTGGCTGTCTGGCTGTTTTTAGCGCTGCAGCTCTCCCTGACCTGATGTGACACACATTTCAAATGCGTGGAGGAAAAAAAAAAAAAAAAGGGAGCACCGGTATGTGCAGCCTGTATTCGCGCCCACTGTTTGGCACATTCCCCGAGTTAAGGAATCTGAATCGGTAGAAAACGTTGTCACTAAGCCCTTAATTCAGGCCATAAGTGGGCGTCCATGTATCTGTGAGACCATTAAACGCTTTAACGCACAAATGAAAGCGTGTTTGGACGCCGAAACGTTGCGCGGCAGGCTTTGAAGCGTCTAAAGACGGGATTCTTTCATATTTATTACGGCAAAAAAACAACAAAAAAAACGCCCTTTCATCCAAAATGATTCCACATATGAACGCTAGAATTGCCTTGTTAACCTTGTGGAGAAGCCAGGAAAGTGCTGTTGCTTGAATCCGATTGGCCTCTGTGGTGCAATACCGGTTGCCGTAGCAGCAACAGTCGAGCCAGGTTCAACCTTTTTTTTTTTTTTTTTTAGCTCGTGTGTTCGGATGTCAATGCAGCAGTCACATTCAAATTGATTTTTCAGGAGACATAAAAAACAAGCGCTGTTGAATGCATTGATGCATCACGCAGAGACGCAGCAGAGCCCTCGCCTGAGCCGACGCAGACGCCAAATAAGACATGGCTACGGATTTCCAGCACATCATCAGGCCGGATCGCTCCCGCCTCATTTTCCTGAATCATTAGGGCAAACTGGCCGGGCCGCAAGACCGATTCTCCTTCGGCCGCAACGCCGGCGCCGCCGCACAAATTTGAGTGCGCCGAGGGCACAAGATTCAGTACTCGCGGCGCGCAGATAAGATCTGCCGTTTATCTGCTTTATGTCAACGTCTCGTGCAGCTGGTTGTCAACAGGTTGTGTGAATTTCGGCGGCTGGGCCGAGCCTCTGTGTCGACGTCGAAGCGCCAGGCGCCGAGACGGATTCAGGTGAGGGAGACGACAGAAAGAATATCGAGCTGGCGTCTCAGATTACTCCCCCACTCGTGAATTATTAGTGATTATTATTTTTTGAGCCCGGACGACACTGTTAACCAGCCGCGGCATGTTTATTGCGAAGCAGCCGGGTGGCGTCGAGACTTTGCCGGTTTAATGAAGACTAATGCGTCCGCCGCTGGAAGACTTCCTCCTCTGGCCCTTCGGGTGATGTTCCTTCCCTCCGGCCGGTACATCTGGTGACTTTTGCCGCCGATTTTGTCCCACCACTTCAGCGAAAACGTTGTTCTTAGGCTCCGATTGACACGTCGATGCGCGGCAGCGGCTGCAATTAGCGATTGCTTTCATTAAATGTAGAAAATGTAGTCATGCCCCTTTTCTTTATTCAAAGGTAATCAGTTTTCTCTCTTAAATAACAGCCAATTCTCATATTTGAGGTTCAGTGAAAACGAAAAATTAAAGCATCCGTTGACAATGAGAGTCGTGGGTATTTTTTGATGATCAAATACGCTCTTCTGGGCTAATTACTGTGGTTTTACTCGTGCTGTGAATCTTAGTCGTGGCTATGGATTTATCGCCGAATGCTTTTGCAAAGTTAATGTTTGGTTTTTTTCACGGCGGTGCAGCGGCTTGCGTGTCCGGCCGTTACTCAGCCCGCCGCCGGTCCTCCACCGGCAGCCTCGCAGGGAGGCCAAAAGCGTGCAAAAAGACGGGAGCCGCCACGGCCGCGTCGCATCACTTCGCCCGCCGCGGCCGCTCTCCTCCTAACAAGGATGCGGGCGGTTGCTTGACGCTAAATGACAAAGTCTGAAATAGTATTACTCAGCCTCACTCTCAACTCTCTGCCCCCTCGGAGCAGAATTAATTGCAAGGCCGGCCGGTTAAATGTTGGGCTTTTTAGATATTTTGAACACTAATTGCCATAAATGCCCGCCGAGCGTCCGGTCGAGGGAGCCTGTGGGAACTTCACAAATACTTTGTTGGAGAGCGAGCGGACCATCGTTTGCCTCAGCAGCGAGTAAGATAATCACGCACAGGACTGGATTTAATTTGGGAGCCGTGTTGTTTTTGACGGCTCTTTAAGCTAAACCCGGGCTAAACGCTCGCACGCCCACTCTGACCTCCACGCTGCCCGTAATTAGTGACCGGCTGGACCATCTTGTTTTTGGAAGTCCGCGCAGACGCTCGGATCCATCGAGGAAGATGTCGCTTAAGCGCGGTTTGCCGCGGCTAAAGGTGGAGTCGCCGTATCCGTTTGCACATTGCAACTTTAAAACAAGAGCACGAAATATTCACGAGTTTTACCTTGGACAGCTTCTTCTGGTGTTGAGGTGCCAGATCTCCTTAAAACGTCTTCTCAAACGGGCGCGATTCTTTTTGCTAAGCCGACCGCTTCTTGAAGTTGTGTAGTAAAAGTTCCAGGGTGAAAAAGCGCAGTCTGCCTCGACATGGCTGCCGTGTACGCACACGAAGCCAGGGTGGCGCGGCGTTAAATTGGGTCGTCTGCGCGCGTCCCCGAAGATGCTTGCGGACGGTTTGCCGTTTCCTGCTCAGTCCAACTGGAATCGCGCGTACCCGTCCGCCGTTCAGGTATTCTTATTGTGGTTTCAGGTCATTGATACAGTGACGAAAGCGGTTTATTGTCGGCAACCGCGAGCCTCCCTTTGCATGGCCGAGACAAATCAAAGCGACTGAGGCATAGACGGACTTTATTGTCGCTGGCAGGGATCTCAAGGCGCAGCAACACACAGCCGTGTCAAGCGAGCCGACATGACACCTGCACGATGTGTACTTGGCTTCTAGCCGCCAGCTGACTGTAGTTTTTGCGCTTTCCTTGGAATTTTTTTTGTCAAGTTGCTCCTTCAGCAAACTGAGGATGCGGCCAGGAGAAGATGTGTGCGCAAAAAAAAACAACAAAAAAACCCCAAGTGTCCAATCAGCATTCATTCACAGTCACAGGTGTTTATCAGCTACGCTCCTGATCGGCAGTGATGTAAGAACGGCGCGCTGATCGGAAAAATTAAGCAGCCACCGACGTCAACGTGTCATGGCGGTGACGTCTTGGTTGAAGGTTGCATGTAACTGGCTTCCAAGCGGCGTTCCACCGTTTACCACCCGGTTTTCCTGGCGCGTCAGTGATGTCGCCAGCGTGATGACCTCACGCGTGATGCATCAGACAAAAGAAAAAACAGGCAAAACTCGACTGCGCTTTACGGATTAATCCGCGTGAAAACACCGGCACTGTAAGCGGCAGTTTTGTCTCAGCAGGGAAGCGAATCCTGACCTCGAGCTGCGTTTGTCTCGTCGTACGTGGCGTTCAGCCCCTGCGCAAGATTGATTTTCTGTGTCGAAATAAGATATCCAGGAGGAGGAGAGTAATTAATCAGAACTAGGGGACGTCATCGGCGTGCCAAATAAGATACATCATGCATTTTTCTCTTTTGATTGTTCTAAGAAGGGAGTATTAACCAGCAGATAACTGTATGTCGACTGTAATTGAGCAAAAGTGCAGTTTTAGTTGGACACTGGCCCGCAGTATTCGAGACAAAGCCTCTCTTAAAAGAAGCAGACATTTTATTAATGGCGCTTTTCAACTAAGTGGTACCAGCTCTACTCTACTCTTACTTCTTACAGTCACAGAGGAGGCAGATAGGAATCCAGTGTACGGGGTCGGCGTGTAACCGTCATTCTGACGAGCTTCTCGACCCCACTAGCGACGCGTCTCCACGATACGGTACCGGCTCTACTCTGCTCGCCGTTTTTTGGTTTTTCATTGGGGAAAAAAAGTAGCTGACTTTTTATTAGTACTTGCTCTCCTGGGGTTCCAAAAAAGAGCTACTACTGACTGGTCATGGAATATGCTGAAAAATCACTAACCCGTGCCGCCATTTTTAAACAACCAGGCCACTGTAGCGGCCACGGTCGCTCGATACCGCCCATCGTTCCTCGCTTTTTCTCCCTCTTGTTCCTCTCTTGAAAGATGACGTCGCAGCAGCTTTGCGCGGTGTCGCCATGACGACCAGTTGCGCTGAGGCGGTACTATCTTCTAATGGGCGAAAAGCCCCCCACCCCAGAGAAGTGCCCAAGGTGAGTATCAAGTGGTGGGGGGCGGGGTGGAAAGCAGCGCCGCTGTCAGCAGGTCGAGGAAACGCGGTGAAGGGTCGGCGACGGCCTCTTTGCACTAACTCCGCGCGAAAGTTTGATAAACGCCGCTGTCGGGTCAACAGGCTCGAGCTCTCTGCAAACGAATGTCAGCGGGCCAAATGAGGAATTAATTACTCACCCGCCTTGCTACCGCCGCCCAGCTCGCACACCAAACGGGTAATAACTGTCATTTCGCGCGTGTGTGTGTGACACTCCCCTGTCATCGTCCATGGTCCGCGGGCTGTGGTTGAAACTGGAAAGGCAAGAAGTGGGGGACTACAGCGCCACGAGCCCGCTAACCAGCAAACCCACGTAATGGCCCGTTGGTTTCCCGGCGTGGCGGCCGTCTCCGCCTCCCGGCCCCGAGCTGAACGGCGCATCGGGGGCCGCTTTTTACTACGAACTCTCGAGAGGTTGAGGCAGAAGCATTTAATCTGTTTTTTGGTTAATCTGAAATGAGTGCGGTCAGGCGAGCCTGACGCACATCCTTCAACATGGACAAGAAATCCGAGCCGGCTGTGGCTGCTTGGTGGTGGATCGGTCGAGCTCCGAAATGATTAGTTGAGTGCTTGATCTAATTTGCCGCTGTTCTATTTATCTATTACCAATAAAATATCGGGTTGGTTTTGGATTGGTTTGCAACTATTGGTCTGGCAAAAATAAGCCGTTGGAAGCACTTAACTTGCATTTGCGTCTACTTTAGACCAAACAAATCACATGTTATAGATCAATGAAAGATTAATCAGTGGTGAAAAAAAATATTGCTATTTGCACCCCCACCCGAGGCGGGGAAATAGTTTTTGAGGCCTAGCAAGGCCTGTCCTCATAATTCCACCCCCTCCTCCTGTTGTGACCATTTAAAATGGCGTGACCTTCGATGACCTCTCCTGCTAGAGCTGGGTTGGCTGTGTCCAGAGCCCCCCCTCCCCTGCCCACCCTTAGCCCCCGAGGATCTCTGGTGTCATTATCTCAGAGGTCAGTAGGCCAAGAGGGCCACTTTGACCAGAAGAGCATGGCGGTGTTTGGCATGCAGCGGTCACAGGTTTCAGGCAGAAAGTCCATTTTGGGTCTCAGGAATAGCTTGTGGAAAGTACCGCTATTATCTCATGAAGAAAAATAATGATATGCAGCGTTTTCCGTCTCTGCCGGTGTAGCAATTTTGACTGTCCCAAAATTTGGGATAGACGCAGCGATTGAGACATTGATTTATTTCACGGCAAACAAACCAAAAAAAATTGCGACGCAAAAAGTTCAAGAATCAGAATCTTTAAAACCCGGTATTCAACGTGACGCTAGCTTGAATCAGCTTTGGCGTGCAGCGCGCACGTGACCTGCTAGCTCTGAAGTTGGTATGCTCCCGCCAGCTGAACCGCTCGAAAATGGCTGCCAGACTCGCGACTGCCACCTGCTGGGTCACGTGCGGAGGCGTTCTCGGATGCAGTCTCCGTGCGAATTGTCGGAGCGGGAAGCTAACGTAGCTAATTAGCCGCGCTCTCCGCGGCAACGACCAAGCACAGCGGTCGTCCACGTTCGTTTAGTACGGGGTTGCCGCTCCAGACACTGGTGCGTCTGCGTGCTGGGTACCGTGCTGGCGGCGGGTACCGTGCTGGCGGCAGGTGTGATGTTCCTCGCCCATTCGTTATTAACATACCACAAGTTAATTGAAGGGAATCCATCAGTTTATTTTCATTGCGGGTCATGACAGATACGCTGTTTTTAAAAGCGGCAAAGCAGTCACATTGCGATTAAAAATAAATCATGAACAGAGGTACAGATGCATTGATGCATCCATAATCGTTTCCTATCTTGTAATGGGAATGGAAGTGCGACGATGTTTCCGGACATTCCCGCCCCTCGCGTTTTAAATTACAATCTGCTTTATTGCTTGATGGCACTAAATGGCTTTATTTTATGTTGTGCCAGATTAATTCTTTGTCTTTGAGACTGGCAGTGACGACGCAGACCCCCGACCTCCTCATTGATTGAGATGAGACTTTAAGCTGTTGTATTCCGCGCGCGAGTCTAATGAAGACGGCGGAATGCTTTTGCGGATCAAAGCGGGGAACCTGCCTCTCGGTGATAAATGGACCTTTACAGTTGTGACTCCACTGAAGTGGGCGTTCAGAGGGACCGCGGCTCACCGTGAAGCTCCCAGCAGGTGTGCTTGCGTGTGTGTGTGTGTGTGTGTGCATGCGCCCACCATGCCATACACACACGCGCACACATGCTCTCCAGGAGTTGTCATTCCTCTTTCACACTGTGGCGAATATTGTTTACAAAGTTTGACACGGGCAAACGGCGTCAAGCGCCGGCTTCAGGCTGGTCTGGTAAGACCAGAAATATGATCCAGGCGGTTCAGCTTGAGTAACAGAGTAGAACCTTGAAGGCTAATCAGAAGCCAGAATAAAGTGCAGCAGTTGGTAGCACTGGATGTGCGATTGTGGAAAGTGATTAGAAAGCATTTTTTATCTTTTGTTGGTACAAAACCCCCCGATGGGCTAGATTGTATTTGACTGCGGGACTTTTCTGGATAACTTGACGCGAATTTAAGCCGATTCAACTGTTTTTCTTGGACCAAAGTCCCTTCACCTTTCAGAGTCTCATCAGCAGGACCCCTGCTGTGTTGCTAGACTGGCCCTAATTTGCTGCCTGTAGGGCTGCAACTAATGATTATTTTGATAGTTGATAAATCTGTTAATTATCAAAAACGATTATTCAACCGCTTGGATTATGAATGCTGTTATTTATTTTTTTTTTTAGCCAAATGTTTGTTTTATTTTAGCTTGGGGCTTCGTTGTGTGCCGGCAGACCATGAAGACGGCAAAGACAAACACGTCATTCAAAAATACACCAGAAGTCCCAGTTTAATTTCCATTTTTTTCTGTCAGGATTTAACCGACGACAGGCCGAGAAGCGGCAATAAAACATGACTAAAACAATTACTAACGACCTGTTTCGGCATCGAGAGTCGGCACTTTAGATGTCCGGCGATGTAAAGGTGTAGCGGCCGCCCTGTTTACACATTTCTCCACCGCTATGAGTCGCTACGTCGGAGCTGCACGTGTGTAGACCTCAACAGAGATTGTGAGAAAGCGAGAGCGCTCACTCCGGCGTTTAAAAACACGCGCGATGACCTGGGCGGCTAATAATTGACAATTAAATTTGTTGGCAGCAAATTTTGTTGTGATTTAAGTCGACGGCGTTGATTTAATTGTTGCATCCTAGCTGGCTCAAGGTTCATTCACACTGCCTGTATATATGAAAATGCAGACTCGCGTCGCTCAGTTAAGTTCCGAAGAGGAAGAGTCAGAAGTTTCGCCAAGTACGGCGACGGTGGAGGAGGTTGTTATTTTGACCGCTAGGAAAGAGGCCAAAGCAGAGGCAGATACCAGCCAGAAAATTGACAACAACAACAACAAACATTTCCATTTTTTGGTTGCCCACCGGTGTGGCGATGCTGCTACAGTGCCCCCTAGTGAGTGGAGGTACTGCTCCATTGGCCCACATCCATAGGCATTCAGAACGTATGCAGAAATACAGGCGAAATGAACCTTTTCATGCCTGCTTGACGTTACCTTTCCCTTCTGTGGAATAGGAGTTGAGGCTCCCAGTAACAGATAGAAACATCTCTGAATAAATTCTTATGTGGCGAAGGTTTAACTCGCATGACTGATCAGCTTCTGATGGAACAACCGTCTGCACAGCCTCTTTTTTTTTTTTTGTCCTCGCAGAAGTTTGCTTCAAATGGATTAAAAGAATATGAGGCGCAACGTTGTCTTAACAATAAGAGTCTTTTTGTGAAACGTAAATAAATAACACCAAGCAGGTTTCCGAAACGCTGCTGATTTCAGCCTCGCTATCTCAACTCCTCTGACCCGAAAAAACTGCCACCGCGGTAAAGAACATCTCGTCCCATAAGCGGAGCCACAAAATTGCATGCGAGTTCAGTTAAACCGGGTGTGGTCAAGAATATAAAACGGCGTGGTGTTGACGGAAAACACACACACACACACACACGCAAACACAAACCTTCCTTGAGTAAATAAAGGATTGAAAGCTGTTCATCCCAAAGCTGTCGAGTAAGATGAGTGGCTCTCGGGCTCTTAGTTTAAGCGTTTCTGACAGGGGCGTTTGACAGGAAGGACAAGATAAATGGATATTGACGCTTATTCTCTGTCCTCGGTAATTGAAACCCGGAAATATATCAAACATGGGCTCATATGCAAACAAAAAAAAAAAATTTTATGCAGTGAACACAGGCACATAGTGGAGTCGTAATTTCACATTTCATTTATAACACCTCAAGAAAACAATGCAAGCACTTGCAAGGTGTGCACAGTATGTTCATTATTATGCAACACGTTAACAGGTTTAATTGAAATTACACTCCCGTTACTTCGGTCGCTCGCACCTCCCAGTCACCGTCGAGTCTCTGCTCCTTGTTCAACTTTATTTTAGAACTACTTTGAACAGGTTTGTGAAGTTCTTAAAGTTAAACCATCTAACCACCGTCCGTTCTGGAGACCCCCTGCTAAGACTGTCTGGATTAGCGCCGCAGCCGCGACGGGCTTGAGGTCGCATCTTTGCCGAGCGCCGATGCTGCGTCTGCATCTCGCTACAAGTGCACCCAGTGATGGCGTATGATCCTGCAATCGAGCCCTAACAGAAGTCCCCCCCCCACCCACCCTATATTTCAGTCCTCATGGTAACTGCACAAACTACTCCACTGATCCCGGACATTATAATCCGAGTTAGCGGGAAAGCCGCGCCGAACGCGCTGCCTCCCTCCCAATCAGCCTGCCATTTTCCCAGCTGCGCGCTCGCTTGGTCACCGCTCACGTTTTGATTCCTACTCAGAGAAACCCTCCCTGCACCTGCCACAACGACTCAGGACTCAAAAAAGACGCCCAGCCATGCAAATGAAGGGCTGTTAGAGCCCGAGGAACTACGGATGCGTCTCAAGCACAGTGCCAATACGTACAAAATGGCTCTGGACTTGGAGCAAACGACTGTATTAATGCTGCGCAAGCTTCGGGCGTGAGACGCAAGAGATGACTGCAACTTGTGTGTGTGTGTGTGTGCGCGCGTGTGTGTGCTTACGGGCGCACCATGAAGGCTTTGTTATTCACAATGATAAAATCAGACATCCTACAACGACGTTGCTGCATGTGCTGAAGCCGCTCAAACATGACGGATCGCCCGAGCTCAGCGCCCATGTTTGTCATTTCTGTTTTAATTTTTCTAAATTTGGCGTTGAATGTTCTTTTTTTTTTCTTCTTACGGGGTCCAGTCAGCGGCTTATCGTCTGAGTCATGACAGATGTTTGGGTGTTGCGCTGCTCTGGGTTTAGGAGTTGGCGTCGGCATTGTTGCGAAGTGACACAAGGCCGGTCTGATGAAATGCTCTCGCTGTTCATCGCCCGCTTAGCGCGGTTTTGTAATGTGATTTGTGACGTGAAATCACAAGGCCCCTTTATAAGGCCACATATATGTTGAGAAAGAGCCGCGTCAAGCGATGCAGATTTAAATCCGTAAAACCTGTGGCTCTCCACGCCAGCCTAAGCCGGGCCATCGCGGGTTTTAAGTGGCTTGTTCACCAACTTTTCCCCATCTGCCAAATTATTTCAAACGACATCAGGCCAGTTGGTTTACCTCCAGTATGAGCTGGCCAAAATAAATCAGCGTTTGGCCGCCCGCTGGTGGTCCCCAGGATGATTATCTGGGATAGAGCGGGGCTGCTTTGCGTCTCCACAACATGTCGCTGAGATTTGGTCCTGGCGCGCCGCCGCGACTTGACGGAATCGCGAGTGTTTCACTCGTCTTTTTACTCGTCGTTTCACTCGTCGTTTCACTGCGGAAACAACAGGCTTTTGTTTAATCCGCCCCGTCAAAGGCGGCTGTCTACGTGTCGCTGATGTACTTGTACTCTGGTTCATTCAGCACTTCTGGCTGGTTGTGCTGCAAAACACAGTTGTCTAACTTCCTTAAAGCCGCAGAGAGTTGTAACTCTGCAGCTTTTCCTCAGCTTTGTGGAGCTGTGGTAGTTTCTGTTTATCATTTAGCCGTGCAGGTCCAACCTACTTGTTTTTTCACTACTTGTCGTAACAGTTCATAAAGTGATGATACATCAGTGTTGTGTTCTCAGCTGTTTATGCTGCCCCCAAGTGACCGCAGAAACACAGGTTTAAGGTTTGTGATGCTAAATATTCTGGAGCCTCGTGGCCTTTTGTGTTTTGGAAAAAAAGATACAATGTTTTGGCAGCTTTCAGAAGATGTTCAGTCCCTTTGCTAAGTCCCTTGTCATCCTCCTGTTTTCACTCACTCTAGCAGCAGCAGGCTGCGGCGCTCATCACTTGTGTTTAATCTGAAATTTAAATCTGACAGCGTGTTTGGGTTTCCACAGCCTGCTTGAGTGCATGTGCGCCAAATCCACCACCGAGTAACGCTGATGATATATTTTTTTTTTTTTGGTCAGGCCAACTGACGTTAATCTTCCAGATTCCGGTTTCAAGTCGACGTGTGGCGACGCCTGCGTTTGTTCCCGTCCAGAACGGAACGGCCCAAAATGCAGATTCAGTTCGAATGAGGTCGTCGGCACTTTGCATTTAAGGCGCCCTGCTGTTAGCGAGACCTCAACATGGCCGTGAGGCCGAGTGATCAACATGGCGACCCTTTGAAACCACGTTCAGATGGACGCATGCATCTGGACTTACTTCCTATCAGCAGCTGATATGAAGCGGTGTTGATGCAGCTTGTAAAAGCTGCTTTATTGATTTTATAAACCACTGTATTGCCTTAAACAGTGTTTGTGGCCTTTATTTACCCCTTGTGAGGAAACCATACTAATTTCCCTTTTGTTCATGTACACCGTGTTCTGAAATGACAACGAACGCCCCTTACCTGAGGCGGTTTTGCAGGCGAGGCACTCCTTTTCATATTCCCAGCAGCCCCGAGTCTGATTGCTAGCAGCCCAGTTTGCCTTTCTCTTCATTTTTGCTGCGGGCGCGTCGCGTTTTTGACGTCATCGCGTTGATGATGTCAGTTTTGTGCTGGGAAACGGGCTAAGAATCAAGAGAAGGCGGCATGGATGGCAGCGGAACGGCAGTCAACGTTACTTTTTTATACCTAGTACTTCAATCGCTCTTTCAAATACAAAACCAGCAGCCTAAACGATGTTCGACTGAACGAGTCGCACGAGTTACCGATGGAGGCTGCGGCTGCGCGACACTAAGACTCCGCTAGCAGCGAAAAAGCCACCGCAAACGTCTGATGTTGGCGGGTGTCCGTGAGCTCTTGGTCCAAGGTGAGAGGTTTTTTTTCGTATCGGGGAGAGGCCTTTATTTTTAATTTGCTCTGCTATATAAATATATTTGATCTTATTTAATACGAAGGTTCCTTGTTTGCCGATTTGCACCTGAAAGAGGCCAGCAGAGCAGCAGAGCGTGAAGGACAGTTGGCCCTGGTGAGCTTTTTTTTTCTTTTTTTTTTGTCCTCTTGCTTGTTTTTCCACGGCTTCTATCAGAGGTCGGCCTATATTTGTTTGTGTCAAGCGCTCCCCCGGGCATTAGAGGAGACTTTCAGCCGAATCCCAGCTTTTATTGGAGGAAATGCGGCAGATCAGGGAAAAACAATGCCAACAGTTTGACCCACGGTTGATACCTTTTTTTATGTGTCTGCACAGGAACAACTCGGCTCTGAGCACAAACGTGCCAGCGAAATCAAAACAAAGTGTCACCCGAACAGGCGTCCTTTTAACTTTTGAACTTACTTAAGAGCGAAGTGCGGGGAACGGAGAGAAAGCAGGAGATAAATGTGCTAAATGAGCTGTGCAGGATTGGATACCTCCTCTCCATTCGGCGATATCCATCTTATTTGGCTGAACTTGAAAGTCTAGCCGTTAAACAGAAGCCTAATGACTGGTAAAGTGCGAGATAACGATGCAATTATGATGTCATCTCGTGGTGGCACGAGGGGAGGCGGCGGACTCGGCATGTCTCAGCACCTCGTTTGAGGCTTATCTCTTTTGTCGGCCTGCTGTTGGGGTGACTGGTTTGTCCTTAGCCTCTGGACATAAATACTGTTTACTCTTCAGTGTCTTCTCATTATGCAAGGCTGTTTGTGTGCCGCTCATGTCTGCACAGCAGGACCCCTTACCCCTCTACCCCCCTATCCACCCTCCCCTCCCCCCGCACGCACCCGTAATCACGCCTGTGTTGCATGATTCCGAGGAGCCGGATAACAAGGCCATTTGGCATCGCTAATAGCACATGCCATGTAGCGGAAACATTCATCCAAAGCTCCTCACTGTGTCATGAGTGTATGCTTATTTTGTGCTGGTGTCCCCGGTGGGAATTCCTAACCCTTTTAAGCACGAGCTCTGTCTCCTTCCCATGCAGCAGCAGAATTAAAACCACCAACCCAGATAGTTTTACGACTGTAATCCACCCAGTCCCCCCCCTACCCCCCCCCTGCAGGATTAATTAAGCTCACTTTAAACTGGTTGCTTTTTAACTCCACGGCTGGAACTGCGCAAGTCTCCCTGGAACAGGGGCCCTGTGTTCTGATTGTTTTCCATGTGACCTCAATCGCGGGGCATCAGGTCTCATGATCAATAACAGGCCTTCAGACACATCATTGCCGTGACGCTAGGCCTCTGTGACAAGAATACAAAGTTTGTGTGGACGGTGAGGGCATGTCGCGTCATCCGCACCTGGTGGTATGGCTTCCCTCCTGGTTTCAACGTGGTTGAAAGTCATAGGAAAGCAGCACAGCCTTTGAAAGATGAAAACTGGTCCCAAACATTAACAACATTAAACATAAAATATGGTAGCAACCCTGCAACGGATGCACGCCGACTCCATGCCGTCTCATTGTACACCAGCACAACTATGTTTTTGCCTGGAGAAACACACGTTTGGCTCTGTGGTCCCGGCGTCCGCACCCATATTTGTTTGAAAACTCCATATTCTGTTTAAATGTGTACCAGACCCTTGGAAACAATGACGTATAGTCCCATGCCCGCTCACTGATTGGATGTTAGACTCCCAGTAGACGGTTTCTGCCGTCCGTTCCTGCTTTATGCACATGTAGGGTAACAGCTCCGTGTTGTAGCAAGTTTCTGGAAATCGATCTTGGTCCTCGTCGCCAATGCTTCATCGAATGAGACGACGGACCCTCTCCTCACGTGCGATACGCGCTTTTCGGGCGTTTGATCTGGAGCGGTGCTAAAACTGTTTTGGCACCCAGAATTAGGTGTAAGTGTGTGGTTTGGAAGTGAAAACCAACCGCACCAACTGTTACAGATCCAGATCTTCCTCGAGCAGCGCCGGAGTGGCGAATCGTCCTGTTTGCCTCTGAGGCGATTTTAAGCACGAGCCCAAAGCAATTGCTAATTTTCGGTCACTGCAGTGAGAATCAAAGTTGTTTGACTTCAGTGTTGCTGTTACGTTAGACATTTGCCAAGGCCTCTATTCATGAGAAATAACCCATATTATCTCATTCAGTATATGTTCCACATTTGCTTTGGGTGTGGAAAGTTTAGCATTTATTCTCAGATGAGTAAAAAGGCCTCAACCATTTCCTCTGGTTAACCTTGGCTGTCACAGATATAACGATTTTGAATATAAAAATGCATTTCTATGTAAACCACCACTGGTGTTGAAGCTAAATATTCCAATCATATTCACTTCAAAAGCCGAGACCGAATAAAAGTGGTTGATATGAACGCGTCTTTCTGACTGAACAGCCTGGATCCGAGTGAAGTTCCACTGGGGAGGAGAAGTGTGGGAGAAGCCTGCTGAGAAACCAAAAGAAAGAAGGATTCTGCCACGTAAACGACCAATCGGAATGCTTCCTTTCTCTGCATGCGGTCTAGACGTAAAAACCCCCGCTGCCCTTCTCAAACATGGCGGCATGCGAGCAGAACTGCTCACTGACAAAGAGCCCACCAGCCTGCGCAGCTTTGGGAACGACTGGCGAATCATCCGGAAGTTTTGCCTCCATTCCAGGTTTGGGGAAAATTCCACAAGCACATTTCTGTCCCACCGGTCTTTGCCGCAGCACCTTCATCCACACATTTTCGGATTTGTCATGCGGAACCGTCGTCACAGTGCAAAAAAAAAAAAAAAAAAAAAAAACACGAGCGTCGTTAGAAAGGTGTTCTTGTACTCGTCGCCTCCTCTTCCTCGTTACTGAGCTGTTGTTTGATTAAAATTGACACCAAAAGTGAAGTAGCTGAGCTGAAAAGACGGCAGAAAACTTTTTTTCCCCCCCAACCGCTCATCAATCACGCGGTGTCACGCGGCCTCTCCGATCGGACACTTCACTCACGTAAATAACCCCACCAGATTAGATCGTATCACACGTAAACAGTCGTCACAAAGCCTTCGATCGGAGCGATTTCAGTCGGAATGAAAGAGAGCGATGCCACTCAGTGATGGCGGCGTCGGCGCCACGCTGAGGTTGCCGTCTTGCTCAGGTGTCAGTCAGGGACACTTGAAACACATTTCGCGAGATCAGGGACCGAACCGCCGACAAGAGAGACCGCAGTTGGACCCGCTCTGGCTCCCGAGCCGCCGCCGCCGCCGCCTGATGACGCCGCGCCCTACTTGAAAGGAGCGGAGGCAGCGTTCGCCCGTCGGCTCCCCTCGCTTGTCAGCGTGATCAGACCCATCTCAGCCGCCGCCGCCTCCGGGAGAGAGACACTCGAGCACTCCATGTACCATCGCCCATATCTCCCAGCTCTGCTCGCTCTGATGCACCCGTAGCTGCGAGTAAGAAACAAGACAAATATCCTTGCCACCAGCCGAGTATCATCCAGAAATGTCGGAGGCGCCTTTTTATCTCGGCGGCCCGACCATGTTTTGATAGCAGCATTTCCTAAGATTTCGTAAACCGGGGAAAGTTTTGCCCGCAACAGATACTTGACGCAACGCACGCGCGCCATTACGACGCGGTCAGATTTGCGCCTCGGTCTTGGTGTGTTTTGTCTGACTGTGAGAGGAGTGCTACACTCCAGCTTCTTTAACCCCACCGCCAGCCTCCGCAACCTCAACTCAAAGCTCTATTATTCAAGTGTTGCCGCTCCTTGGCAAGCGCCACCGCCTCCCGCTCCGCTGCACTCAGCGCCTCTCTGGATGGCGTCTATTGTCTGACTGATTTTCCCCAGGCACTGAATCGTGGCCGGAGGATTGAGAGCCATCAAATAGAATTAAGATGAGACAATAGTTCTGTGTGTGTGTGTGTTCGCGTGCGTGTGTGTGTGTGTGCGCGCGCGCGACGGTGGAGTTGCTCTCGGACAGGCGCACACATTCACCATCGCAAATGTGTGAATAGTTGAACTGGGGCCAGAGTGCATTTGAATTTTTGTGCCTGTTTGTTAGTGTGCACACGGGCGCGTGTGTGTGTGCGCGCGCCTGTGTGCGTGCGTGCCTGCGTGCGTGTGGAAGGGGTGTGTTTTTGAAGCGGAGCCCAAGCTTCCACACAAGACGATGCCTCTCGTCCTGGCTCAGGCCACTGATGCAGGCCTTTGGTGTCCGTCGCTCCAGCTGGCAGTCGATTTATACCGAGGCCAAACACTCCAATACCCACGGGCAGGCCAACAGGGGCTCTTTGTGATGCAAGACTGTGTTTGAGTGTGTGTGTGTGTGTGTGTGTGTGTGTGTGTGTAGCCTCGGCTCTGTGTGTACTTAGCAGCTACTGAAACAGCTTCCTCAGCTTATGATTGACTGCTGAAATGCTGTAAATTTTTCGGCGCTGGTGTTTTTTTTACCCCCCCCCTCCCCGCTGGTTAATTACATTATGATTAAGTTTTTTACAGTTGGTGAGTGCAGTTGGCACCGTAAAGGTTCCCTCTCGCTGTCCACTGTCTGTTGCACACGGCTTCAGGCACGTCGCGCTCTAGAACTGGCAATGTGCGACTTTTAAGAAGTTTTACGATGCTCCCTAGCGAGAAATTAACCATGTTGATGGCTGACATATGGTCAGTTTATCCAAATAAGGCCTAGCAAGCCAACAATGGCAGAAGTGCTGCGCTTCGTTAGCAAGTCAGCAGTATGATGTTTGAAAACAGGGAGTACAATGACTTCACTCGCAGTCGCAGTTCTTCCTCAGGCTTCTAGAAGCAGCAAACATTGTGCATTAAGCGCTACCCGCTGGAGTGGCGTGTGGATCTCGCAGATAACGCAGTCCAGAGTCCTGCACGGGTCCAATTTTAAGAAACCGGCACCGCACTGCCCGTCAATAAAGGGACCGGTCACCCGACACGCTGCTCGTGATTACATCTAAATGTAATCCAGGCCTGCCCTGCCCGTCAATAAAGGGACCGGTTACCCGAGCTGTTACCCGTCATTACGGGCGCCCAAGCCGCTGCAGGACTCTGACGCAGTCTACAAATTTTGGGCCGCACCCAGGCGTCCATGTTGGGGGTGGGCGGGGGGGGGGTCTGCTTGACAGTATTTGCATCACTGCATTCGTCGCGGTTATGTGGAGGCACTTGGCATGAATTGGGCCTCAGGCCTCCACGTGGCAGCAACAGTCCTGCCATGATGCATCAGTCCTGCCGTTAAACATCAGGGCGAAAACCAAACCAAAGCAGAGGTTGACATTATTTTATCAAGGACTGATAATGTTTTTGCTGCCTCTACAGGCTTATGTAAAGCTCTCTTTGATAGGTCATCGCAATCACACATTTTTCCCAAGGCTGCAACACAGATGTTCTTTTGTTTGCTGTCTTTTTTTTTTTAAATCTTCCTTTCACCTTTTTTTCACTCAGTATCCATTTCATTTTAATTCATCTTGCCAAATCATTCATACCTGTTTTTAGATTAACCCAACAATTCCCCGTTTGATGGCGTAGCAAGGAAAAACTCCCTTTTAACAGAAGAAACCTGAAGCAGAACTGCACCGTACTGAAGGTGAGCAGAGTTCTGCCTTGGGAGAAGGAGCCCTCCCCGTGTTATTTTTACCCGGACCTACAGAGTACACGATTATTTTTACCTGTTACATGAACAGTTTGCAGGTTCTGTGGAGCACGTTCTACATTCATTCTACCGCCAGATGCAACATCATGATACACTCACGATCATCCGCTCAGAGCTGCTGTGGTTCACCTGCGAATCGCGGAAGAATTAAAAGTTTTACTCAATAGTAAAAAACTTGGAAAAAATAAACATCTGGCGTTAGAACTCTAGTCCCCTGCGACATCAACAAAAGTCGTCCACTTCTCGATTGCTGTGCATGACCTAGTGGTACACGAGTTCTTTGCATGCAACCCTTGATGTATTCCCTGCGGTCAGCTGACGTCGTCTCTGCTTTTTGGCCTTGTTCGTGAAAATCGCCAACTGAGCCGTTTACATGGCTCATTGGAAATGAAAATTCCCATTTAGGATCAGTCGTGCGTGCTTTGTTTAACGGTTTTAACGGGGTTCGATGTGCCAGCATGGCGTTTGTCAGGTCAAGGTTTGGGGGAGGGGGGAAGCAACCGACTGGCGCCGCTTTTGCTATTTTGCGTAAAAGCCCCCCCGGTGGTGGACTTGTTTGACTCTGCGAATACGGCCTCTGTCTTTCAAAGTCTTTTGTGGCATTGAATCTGGGACTCTATGCATGCTTGTTTACCTCGGCTTTGCAAACTGTTGGCCGGTTTTGTTTGTGACGCGCAGAGCTGAGCGTACGCCCGGAGCGGCCCAGTAGGGTCACGTGGCATATCCCACATGTCTTGATTGGAAAGTGCTTCATTGGGAATAAGATCCTTATTAAGAAAATCCAAACAGAATATGAGGTTTGCATGAGGCGTATCGAATTCTGGACGGGAGTTATAGCGGGAAATTGGCGTGCGTGTGAACATCGGCATTGACCAAATGGCATTGCCGCAGTCTCTGCAGAGTCTGCAGGTAAACAACAACCATTCAAAGGACAAAACTCTAGCCTAACAATGGGCGCGATACCGTGTGTGTTCTGGGACGTGCTGGCGAAAATATGTGGAACAACCTTGATTGCGGTCAGCGACCTTCAGTCGCCGGGGCCGCTCAGGATTCATCCTGTGCAGCGCCGCAGTGCCAAGAAACGCCAAAAGACGTTTCAAACGTTGCTGTAGGGGGGCGAGCATCCTCGTAAACAACGCAGCTTCTTTGTGTAGCAGTGCATATTTAAAAAAAAGAAAGGGTGATGGTCTGTCAAGGGTTCTGCATGAGCGCTGCTTTTTGTGCACGCAGAAGAGGATGTGCGTTAAAAGACTCCTGAACCAGCCAGGCGGTCGCTTCTGCTGAGATGGTCCCAGTGCAGATGTATTCTTGTAAGTGTCAAGTCAACAAGAAAGTAAAAGGAAACAAACAGGTTATGAATGTCAAATTCGTCTTTAGTTCTTTGAGAAACGGTGTCGCAGTCATCAACAAGTTGATTGCGTAAAGTTAATTGAAATATTCTGTTGAGTTTGGATATCGAGCGCCATAATTGGATTAATATTAGAAATGCAAACGTGCTTTGTTTGGAATTACAAATGACTCAGGAGCACGGAACCTTCCATTTTTGCAGCCAGATGCGGCGTTTGGCAGAACCGACCGGCGTGAAATTTTGTTTGGATTCGCTCAGTTTCTTCTTGTCGGGGATCAAAAAGCAGCGGCTGGCCTCTCGCCGTGAAAAACAGCCAAACTTTGGCAATTGAAAAAAAAATTCTAAACTTTTCTTTGAAATCAGCAGCTGCTACGGAGCGCGGGGGAGGCGTCTGTTCGTAGCCCTCCATGACTCTGCTCCGACAAACCGGGGTTGAGCGGAATTCGAAACGATCTCGACGTGAATTCTGTCGAAACGCTGTAATCAGATCGTTTGGTGTTTCGCGGTTTTCACGGGGAAGAGCCACCCAGAAGTGTCTCGCGGCGACCGTTTGTCATTAGGCGTGTGGCTGCTGCGCAGCTGTCGCGGCGGTAACCGCGGTCGGGGAACCTGATTGATGAAACCAGAGCGACCGGTTGGTGAGAGCGCCGGTGGCGTGAACGAGCAGGTCGGGGCTGTCGTGTGAAACTTTGCGGCCGCCCAGAGGTGGGAGGCTCGCGCCATGGAGCCGGGCCTGGTTGTGAATCATCGCAGCGCGGGTGAAGAGGCCCGTCGGCGTGGGAGCAGATGCGGCAGGATCAGGCGCTCCGATGTTTGAATCCTGCTCTCCCGTTGCCCCGGCGGGTTTTGAAGCATCATGTTTGGATGCGTCCCCTTTTGGATTGGAAGCTAAAGGGGAAAAAAAAAATCAGTCCCATTCGGTGCGCCGCCTCTTTCGCTCCCTCAAACGATCCCACCTTACTTCACTGCCGCATGCACAAGAGCCGCGGAAACGTTACGGTGAGCGGCCGCTGTCATCCACCCGCCCGGATTAGCGAGGGCGTGGCTAATATTTGCATGGCTCTGAATGCCAAAAGGTGGAGCCACTGGTTTTGCAGCGCGCCTGGCGCGGTTTCACAGCGAGGACGTTCGCTGCTCACCTAAAGGGTTATTTTTGCATTTCACGCGCCGGTGACAAAGGGATGGGCACTCAGAAGACATTCTTAGTCGATAATCCGGAAAAGTCACGGTCAATTACTGATTCAGAATTGTTGTTTTTTTTTTCTTTTTTTTTTAAAATGCCTTTTTTGCATTTTTAAAACTTTAACACTAATCAAGAAGAAATAATAGACCGACAGCGCTCTTAAACAAGGCGGGTTAACGTTGAACCGCTGAAAAACAAACAAAGACCTTCAAAAATCAACAAGACAACATTCATAGTAAACACTGGTTAGTCTCTTTTTAGACAGTTACAAAAAAAACCAAAACAACCTTTATATCAAATGTTTTGATCAAAAACATACACCCGTCAAGCATAACATTATGACCACTGCATGTTCACCATAGAAAATAAAGCAACAGCCCCTGCAGTCAGTTTTATGTGGGATATTTATTGAATGTCTGAGAGAGACGTTGACACATTTAAATACACTGACACTGATTGTAATTGCGGCTCCAATGTGACGCTGTTGAACTGTGCTGGGATTATATGGAGAGGTGTCCCTAATATTTTCACCATCCCGCTCATATCCATTAGGGTTCCAAAAGTTTGGGGACACCCCTCAGTGCAACCCAACATAGCTTCAACACACCGTGAAATAAATCCCCCCTCTTGGGGGGGATTTATTGCAGGGCTGTTGCGTTATACTCTATGGAAAACATGCAGTGGTTATAAGTTATGCTTGATCATTGTATAGAAACCTTATTACGCAACAGTTTGACAGCGTGATAGTTTTTGCCTAAAATGTAACTTGCACGGAGCCCCCAAAGGCAAATAGCTGAGAGACTCGCGTGAAGGTGGCGACACTTTAAGCAACTCCAGTGTTGCTCCCGGTGTGGGAGGTGGGGGGGGGGACGCCGTCGCCACCTGGTGAGCGGACGCACGCCGCCGCCGCCTCACGTCCTACTGTGGAATTCTACAGCAGCCGAGTGTTCAGCTCTAGTTGTGCCCACGTGTGGCTGCTGCCATGGGTGGGGTGAGGGAGTGGGGGGCGTTCTTTGCGTTGCCTCACAACCTCGTTAATATGCATGTCAGATCGACCCAATTCCGGCACGATCAAAGACATTCTTAATGATCATCAATTAATTACGCCGCCGTTGACAGTTGACGGGAAGTGAGAGGAAGCCTGTGCGGCGCGCAGCCGGCATCCGCGGCCGGCCGGCCGGCAGCAGCGCGCGGCCCCTGACCACGGCGAGTGCCGTTCAGCACGCCGGTGGCTGCGAGGCTTGTTTTTGTGCTGGATGGAAGCCGTCTGGCGTCCCGAGATGACCCGCAAAGCGCGGCGGCGGCAGCAGCAGCAGCAGCAGCAGCAGCAGCGGCGGCAGCAGCAGCCTCAGTTCGTTGCAGAGCTGAACTCAGCTGAACTCTGCAGTGATTAATTTTGTCTTTCATGAATACCGCCTCGAGCGTTGTTATTCTAGTCATCTGGCTGTAGTTTGAAGCCGCCGTGGCGCAGGGCTTCTCGAAAGCCTGGAGTCTCAACACGGCTGTTGCATGTCAAGATAAAATGACTTCAAAGTGTCTCGGCTCAGCAACTGCAGCTCTGTGGATTAACGTGAAAAATGACACGTCTGGCACCAGGACCGGCACGACTTCCTCTTTTTTTTTCTCTTTTATGTTTATGTATATGCCTTCAGTGACCCGTAGCGTCTAAATTTGTGTTTGTGTTTATGTGTGTGTCGCCTGGTGCCGTTTGTCGTGCTCCCGGTGCCGGACATTTAAGGCCGGTTCAGCCGGTTCATACATTTGTCATTCGAGCATTCAAACTGGGCAAGTTTCAACTTTTTCTTCCCCCTATTTTTCATTTTTTTTTAGAAGAATATAATAAAACAAAATTTGCCACTGACGTGAAGTGAATTTCACTTCTGCGGGCTACTAAAACCTCTCAAAATATCAAAATGTTCAGCTTTTCCAGGACATCTGTTGTTAGTTTCAATTTGATTTGACCTTTTTTATACATACGAAGCCTCTTGCTGTGAAACTGATTCAGCACACCTCGATGTTGGGGTTGGAGTTCTAAAATAATTCAGAAGTATTTTATGTTAGTTGATGATTCTGCCTTGATGCCATTTTGTGCTTTGATAGCTTTGATGGTGATGAGTTTGTCTATGTACACACTTTTGGAAATACAGGTACAGTAAGTGCGACATTCGTGGTCGAGGAGCTTTCTGACTTCTTCATTCGGCGATTATTTCAATATCGCCTCCATTTAATGTTCGGCCAGCGATGGTGTTGATGGTATTCTGCCCTTTTCATGAATGAGGTGACCAAAAAAATTAGACCTTGTACGGCAGAGCTGTTGTACAGGTGTAATGTAAATGTCTCTGGATATATTTGACTATGTGTGTACATATATATACATATACATATACACAGCGATACTCCCATTGCCCATTTCATGGCCAGGTATCTCACCAACCCCCGGGGCGCCGCGGAAAAATAAAACCTTACATCAGCGAGGTGTCGCCGGGCGTCACGTGACGATAACATCTGCGCATGGTGGCCCTCTGATAAATGGCAGCGCAGCGTGTGTGTCCTCAGCGGCCCCCACCCCCCCCCCCCCCCCCCCCCGTCGACTAACTGGGCTAATTTCATGGTCTGACGAGCAGATAGCAGGCAGGCTGGCAGACTTTGACGTTGTCACCGGAGAATGTAAAGGTTTGGGTTGTATTTTTTTTTTCTTCTTCTAACTGTGTGTGTGAGTGTGTGTGTGTGCGCGTGTGTTTGGAGGAGGATGAGACAGTGGTGGGCGCTCGCCCCGGCGTTCCCTCTCGGATCGTGCCTGGAGTGTTAAATCTCCCACAATTACGCAATGAATCACGCAGTGAATCACGCAAAGTGACGGCGCAGCTAGTCACTGCTGCCCGGCTGATAGGCAGGCAGGAAGGTCTGTTGCCCTCTGTGGAGGGTGGCTGCAACTTTTCAGGAACACTCTGCACTAATAAGTCGTTTTTAAAGAGGCGTTATGAAATCCCTCCCCGGCTTGCGAAGCCGTGAATCAATCGGTGTGGGTTTGAGCGGGAGGACTTGCTCATTAGCGTTGCCCTTTCTGCGCTTTGCCTGTGCTGTCACGCGCGCGCTGGTCGAAGCTGAGCTCGCTTTTGTTTGTAACGGTAGTCGCCTCTGTCGGTTTCAGCAGGTGGTAGCAGGTTTTTTTTTTTTGAGCAGGGATTATCGCGTCTTCGCCAGGTCCTCGTCGACCGGGCCGCTCTTTTGCAATCCAGGTCCTGGACTGTCGTCCCCCCTGCGTGTTTCCTTCAGATCATCAGCCGGTCATCAAGCTCCCATCCGTTTCAAGCATGCATCCAGATATAGAAACAAACAGGCTTGTTTGACTTAATTATTTAGATGCATTGATTCATTGACTGATTCACTGATTGATAATTTACCCAGAGGGGAAGGGAAATTGCGACAGCAGCCTCTCAACATAGCTTACGCCACCAAACGCGGAACTAATGAGGTAGGTAGTAGCTCGGTATATAATGGACTGCGTTTGTGGTAAATTGCACATTGGTGGAAGGTTGTCTGGAGCCCGATAAGCACACCAGGTGAGCCCCTCGTTATGGGAAGGAAACGATGATTGCAGCTTGCAGAAATCACTTCCTGTGGTCCCTCTTTGAAGCAAAAAAAAACAACAACATCTAACTGATGTGGTAAACTGAGCGCTTCTCTTTGTTCCGCGCGATTGCGCACAGAACGTCTTTGGATTTTTCTGACCAAAGAAGACAGTCGAGATGCAATGGAACCCGCAGACAAATTAATTGTCCAAAGTCTGGTCTTCTCATTTTTCTTTCGGGGGGAGAAAAAAAAAACAACATCAGTGGGATTTTCTGTGTGATGCCTTCTAACAGACGTGGCTCTCCTCTCCCGCAGGCTCCAATGAGAGGCTCTCCATGATGCGGAGCTAACGCTGACGGCCGCACAACCGCAGGAAGAGACGTGGCCGCCGCTCCACCCACAGTCGACGCATGGCGGTATTAGGGGTAAGAACCGCGGTGGCAGCTCGTGAGCGTTTGCACATGCGGATGAAAACAGTCATTCTAGTATCCACTTGTGCATTGATGGGGGCGAGGGGGTGAAAAAATGAAGCCGCATGAGTTCTGTTTCCAATTACAGCGCAGTAGCCATGGCTACTTACTGGTGTCCACAGGTCTCCAGTAAGTAAATAAATGTACTTTGTGGACTTTTCAGTGTCAAACAATCGTAAATTCTCGTCAGAAGTTACCCGAGAGGCAGGCTTGTGTGATGGTCTCCCGAGCTGGTCTCTGGTCGCCTCCTCAACGACGCTGATGCGCAGCACCGGCGGCGGTCTGAGGGCAACCGCTCGCCGCTGGTTAGCTTAGCCGTTGTTACTTCACTGACCGGTGTTGGCTGCACTCGACAGGTGTAATTCAGCGGCGTACAGCTCCACACTGCCTCGGTGCTAACATCAGCTAAAATGTCAAAATGGTTTTCACAAGTTTTTTTTTTTTTAGGAGGACGCAAATGCTTTCAGCACTTCTGTTAGACTTCACGGACACGCAGCGATTTTTTTTTTTATTATTATTATTTTTTTTAGTTTTTTCCAACAACACACATTACTTTTCTTTTTTGGCAAGACTCAACTCCACAGGGCCCTGTTACATTTAGAAAAAGTTATTTTTTGCAGTTTACAAATTGGAAAGTTCTGAAAAAGCAGGGGGAGGACATTTCGCTCCCCGACTCGCTGCGCCCTCATTTCCCTTCATCTCCCTTCATCTTTTTTTCCTCGTCAACTTTGAAAACCAACATTTCTTTAAAAAAAAACCCTCCAAAAAAACACATTTCTTTCAGTGTCTGGAAGTCTTGCCATTTTTTTTAGGCCTTTGTTGTTCATCTGCAAAAGCAAATATGACCGAGCATCTCTGTTCATCCAGCGTCTTCCTCAGTCGTCATGCCTCATTTGCAGCTGGCGCTAACGTGCCTCCGTGCCAGCGGCGGTGTGAGCACACAGTCTTGACTGGGCCCTCGCGGCCGGACGTCCTCGAAACAGCGGCGCAGTGGCGGCGCTAAGCGCAGCTCAACTTGCGGCAGCTGCATGAAATCGCCGCGCTCCTCCACTCTCCTCTTCAGCGTTCTCCCCCGCTTCGAAAGGCAAGCGCATCATCACGGATGGCGATCATCTTCTTTATAATTTTCTGTCTTTTTTTTTAATGAGAGGAGGGATGGAAGCTGGAGAGAGAGAGAGTGCGATTGCACCTCAGCTTTAACACTGGAGTCACAAATGAATACCAGCTGTAAACCAGATAGCAGAAACCCCATTAAAATCAGATCCAAGTACAATTTGAATATGAGACGCATCTTAATTCCGGGTGTAAGTGTGACCTGATTAAAATCATATTCAGATACAATATGGATATGAGACACATGTTGATTTCAGGTGTAAACATAACCAGATTGAAGTTAAATCCGGCCATAAAACGCGTGATAATATCATTACCCAACTTTTCCCATTGTGAATCAATATCTATTTAAAAATGTGGATAGGAGACACAATAACACCAAATGTGTACCCATAACAAGATTAAAATCATCTGAGGCATTCACAGCAGGTTTCAAGTCTAACCAGATTAATATTATATCTCGATGCAGTCTGGACTAACAAGTCACTAACACAGCCACCTGCCAATCAGGACGGAGGCCTAGCGGTGCGCGTCCGTGCTGCGCCGCCAGTTTGAGCAAAAATATGGCCGCTCTTGGCTCCAAAAAAACACCGAGATGGCGACTTTGGCCAGAGTTCCAAAATCTGGCCCTTCCAGCGGTCGCACACTCCCCACACCCGCTTCCCGCGGGTTGCTGTCAATGTTAAAGTTATTGATCGCGGCGGTTAAGGCCGCTGCGTCCTGCTCCGCGCCCCAAAACAAATGTTTGCGTAACCCCGCAGCTTCGGCGGAGGTGCGAACGCCTAAAGTGGCCTGTCAGGTTGCGTGGCGGTTAACACGGGGCCTCTTGCGCACAGAACAAAACCGCCATTCAGTCTCTCGACGGCCTCCCGCGAGCAGCAGCAAACCGCTGCTTTCACCATCCCCCCGCCACATCCATTTAATTTGATCCCGGCCCAGTTCAGAACCCCGGTCCTCTGTCGCCAACTCCCGTGCCTGTAGTTAATGACCCTAATTGGCACCGGCTTTATTGGTGATGGCAACAGAAGACATCTGAGGCTGAACACGTCAGTTTTGCAGAGACTTCCTTCATTATCTTCTTTCATGTCTGGAGTGAAGTTCCCGGAGAGAATCCGTGACAAAGTGCCTCTCTTGTGATAATGAGGATTGCAGCGTTCCTCGGCGCCGCACAAGATTTCCGTACGAGGTTTTTCGTCTTCAAAGAGGCGCACAAGCAGAAGATGAAAAAAACCCCGCGGAAGTTGCAGTGACTGGCAGGAATGGCGGGCTCGCTGGCACAATAAAAGCCTGCACAGGAAATAATGAAGCCCTGCTAGCTGGCACTGAACGCCGCAGTAACGTAGACAATGATGTTCCTGGTCGGGCTTGCGGGCGCACCGGCGCCGGCAGCGTCGCTCTCGCCGTGGCTTTTGCTAAACGCTCGACTTTGCCGGCGGATTGAGGAGGCTGGGAACGTCTACGGTGACAAGACTGCACATGCAACAGTAACAACAAAAAGTGCTTGATGCAGCTGAGTGTGAGGCGTCGCTTCTTAGGAGACGCACGCAAAACAAACCACAGCGGCTATTTATAAGTTCGTGTCTTTGATTTAACAGGCGGCAGTTTCTCTCCTCTTGCGCTGCTTCGCCCTGCGAAATCTCTCACTCGCGCCGACTCTTAGCTAGACTAGATGGATAGAAATTAAATGAAGTGCTCCGGATTGAAATACATTTCATGTTTTTATATTTTTTGTGTTCCCCTTCCTGAATATTTATGGCTTAAATGTAAGTTTTTCTGTTTGGAAGTCGGTGTTAACTGTGTTCAAATAACCACGTAAAGCTTCAGACATACACTGCTCGGCCATAACATTATGACCACTGACATGGAAATGAATAACAGATAATCTGGCTTCCATGGCACCTTTCAATGGGCGGGATGGACAGTATTAAGCAGGAATGAACATTTTGAACATGTGTTGGTCAAGTGTAACGATTTGAGCCACTTTGACGAGGACCACATTGTGATGGCTAGACAACTGGGTCAGAACATGTCCAGAACTGCAGCTGTTGTGGTCTGCAGTGGTCAGGACCTATCAGACGTAGTCCAAGGAAGGAAGTGGCGCCAGGATCATGGGAGGCCAAGGCTCGCCGGTGCACGTGGGGAGCAAAGGCTGGCCCATGAGGTCCGCTGGATCTGATAGAGAGGAACACACAGTGATGGCAGGTTGTTGCATTTGGGGCTTTGTAGGTGCAGACCAGTCAGGGTGCCCATGCTGACCCCGATCCACTGCCGAAAGCACCAACAATGGACACATGAGCATCGGAACTGGTGCACGGAGCAATGCAAGAAGATGGTCTGGTCTTATGAATCAAGTTTTCTTTTACATCATGTGCATGGCCGTGTGTGTGCGTCGCTTGCACGTGGCACCAGGATGCACTATGGGAAGACAGCGAGTCGGCGGAGGCAGTGTGATGCTTTGAGCAACGTTCTGCTGGGGAACCTTGGGTCCTGCCGTCCATGTGGATGTTCCTCTGACACGTAGCAGCTACCTAAGCATTGTTGCAGACCATGTCCCCCCTTTCATGGAAACGGTATTC